>JAKSZT010013347.1:251859-294503 GCA_026826555.1 Tolypeutes matacus | reverse complement strand
TGACCCTTTTACTCCTTTACTTAGATTAAGGTAGATGGCTTTGCAAGTTTTTTCTATTTGTTAAAGTATTCTTTGAGGGAGCTGACCCATGAAGCACCATACACTGCCATGCTGTTCAATCAGCAGAAGTGTTAGAGAATTTCTAAACAGGGTTTTGTAAATGAATATAAGTGCATGGAAATGAGTGAAAAATGAGTTTCATTCCATTTTTAAACCTAAGTAACATATGAGATTTAGAGCTTTCTAAAAACAAATTATATTTAAACAGTGTTTTATAAGGGGAGATAAGATTATACAATTGGGGTGGTTTCAAGATGGTGTCTGTTTAGGAGGGCACTCACTGACTCGCTCTCTGAGGACAGCCAATTGGGTTAGCCCAGGGGTCTGTGCTGGGGGCTCACAGAGTGAGAGCTTTGGGGACATCAATCTGGAGGGAGCTGGATGGCGCAGATTACTTGGGAAGGATTCATGAGTTTTCCCCCTGCCTGTGGTAGTAAACACAGATGGCTGAGCTCTACCCTCAGGGGAAAAGGCTGGTTTGAGCCATGACTCCCTCCGGAGAGTGGGAGGATTCTGGTGGAGGGTCGAGAGGGCTTTCCTTTCTGTTGATTTTGCTGCCTGGAACCCCTTGCAACTTTGGAGAACAAAATAGCTGGCTTGAAGCAGGACCAGGCTGAGGGGAGTGGCAAATCTGCTAAGGAAGGTTGATTTACCTAGCTGCCCAGGGATATGCCCCAACCCCCACCAGCAACCCGGTGAGAGGGAGCATTCTCCAAGAGTGGGAGGGTTCTGACAGAAGGTGGAGAGGGATTTCCTTTCTGTCAATTTGGTTGCCTGGAACCGCTCATAGCTTTGGGGAGCAGAAAAGCTGGCTTGAAGCAGTGCCAGGCTGAGGGGATAGGCAAATCTACTGAGGAAGCCTGATTTACCCAACAGCCCCGTGACACTCAGACTTGACTCCAGAAGGATCGAGTCAGCCAATTTTATTGTTCTGCACTGACTAGCATCAGAGCTTCAGCTCCCCTGGGGAGGCCAGGAAGTGTGAAGTGCTTGATTAGTGTCCACGAGCTTATTTAGGGTCCCCTCAGTAAAGGGGGTGCTCTAGAAGAAGACATATTTTGGGTCCCTTATTTTGCCAGAAAAAAAAAAGACAGTCACTTTAAAAAATAAAAAAAGAAATTTTCTTTTAAAATTTATTTTAATAACTAAAATCTGCCTCAAACCTGCAGTAAAACCATGCAGGGGAAATTGATTGATGAACACAAGCAAGCTGAGAGGTTTCACAAGGGCCCAAGAAGAAACACTGTTCTTCCTTATCTTTGTTTGACTGCTTGCTTGTGAGGTTGTTTGGTTTTTCTTTGTTTATTTGTTGTCTCTTGCTTTTCTTTCCTCTTTCCTTGTCCCCTCCCTTTTTTTCTCTTTCTTTTTTTAAATTTTATTTCTTATTTTAAATTAGGTGCTGCTAGCTTGTTTCTTCTTTGCTGTGGCTTCTTCTTCAGTGATTTCCCATTCTCTGCCTATATTAATTTAAACTCCCAACACTATCTTTTTTAGTTCCTTCATCTTCCTGACCCCTGCTTTCTGTTGTGGTTCTTACATATCACGTTTTTTCATTAGCCCACAACTGCAAGGGTGTTAATTTCTATTCTATATATTCTGTTTTCTTTGTTTTTTATTAATATTAACTTTTTCCTTTCAGCCCTTTCTTTACTCTTTCTCTCTCTCATCATCATTCTAGCCTTCTAAAAAATTACATATATTTTCCCCTATTTGGTTTCCCAATCCATTTTAGGTACTCCACTTTTTTTCTGATTTCTCCACACTGCCTACATGAGTTAAATATTCATTTACTAGGTCTTATACTACCCCTCTTCTAACTTTTCTCAATATTACTATTATCCTTCTTCCTTTCTCACATCCTTTGATTCCTATGGCCCTAATCATCCCTTCAAGGGAACATAGAAAAAAGCAAGGAAATAAAATAAGAAGAAAAAGTGTCAAAAAGAAAACACACATACAGAACCACCAGCTAAATAATATCTTAGAGCAGAGAGAAGCTAATGAACTGAATAAACCCATCAAGATAAAATGATGACTAGAGGGCAACAAAATTTGCAAACAACACAGAGAAACAGGAAGACATAGACCAGTCCAATGAAAAAACTAAAAACCAGGAAGAGATGCAGAACATTAAACAATTAATCAAAGCTTTCCAAACAATTATCATGGACCAACTTAATGAAGTGAAGGAAGAGATTAAGGATATTAAGAAGATACTGGGAGAATATACTGAAGAAATTTAAACATACATAAAAAGATAACAGATATGATGGTGATCAATGGCACAATCCAAGAAATCAAAAAGACGCTGGATTCACATAACAGAAGATTTGAACAAGCAGAAGAAAGAATTAGTGATATGGAAGACAATACATCTAAAATCAAACAGATAGTAGAACAAATAGATGAAAAGATAAAAAAAGTCCAGCAGGGACTCAGGGATTAACCGACAACACAAAACGCAGAAACATACGCATTATAGACATCCCAGAAGTAGAAGAGAAGGGAAAGGGAAAAGAAGGAGTGTTGAAGGAAATAATGGCTGAAAACTTCCCAACCCTATTGAGAGAGATGGATGTGTAGATCTAGGAAGCACAGAGCACCCCAAATATTATAAATCCCAACAGGCCAATTCCAAGACATATACTTGTCAAAATGTCCAATGTTGAAGACAAAGAGAAAATACTCAAGGCAGCAAGAGAAAACAGAACCATCACATACAAGGGAAGCACAAGAAGATTAAGTGCTGATTTCTCCTCTGAAACCCTGGAGGCAAGAAGACAGTGGTATGACATAGTCAAAATAACAAAAGAAAAAAACTTCCAGCCACGAATTCTCTATCCAGCAAAACTGGTATTCAGAAATGATGGAGAGTTCAAAATATTCATAGATAAACAGAAATTAAGAGTATGCCAATAAGAAACCTGCACTTCAAGAAATACTAAAGGAAGTTCCACAAGTTGAAAGGAAAAAACAAGGGAAAGAGAGTTGGAGGAGAGTGTAAAAACAACTAAAAAGACAAAAAGAGAAATAAAAACAACATATGACTTACATTAACCCAAAGAAAATATGGCTGAAGTAAGAAATTTGTTGTGAGTAATAACACTGAATGTTAATGCATTAAATTCACCACTCAAGAGACATAGATTGGCAGAATGGATAAGGAAATATGATCCATCTATATGCTGTATACAAGAAACATACCTTCAACCCAGGGATTCAAGGAGGCTGAAAATGAATGGCTGGAAAACCATTTTACAGCTAACAATAGCCAAAAAAGGCAGGAGTAGCTATTCTAATATCAGACAAAATAGACTTTAAATGCAAAACTATTGTAAGAGACAAAGATGGACACTACATATTAGTAAAAGGAGTAATCTCTCAAGAAGAGAGAACAATCATCCTCATTTACGCACCTAATCGGGGTGAGACAAAATACATGTGGCAAACTCTGGAAAAACTAAGAGGAGAAATAAATGCCTCTACAATTATAACAGGGGACTTCAACACACCACTATCATGATTAGACAGAAAAGCTAGTCAGAGAATAAATAAAGAAACTAAGGCACTCAACAATACATAAGAAGACCTGGAGTTAATAGACATATACAGAACACTACACCCAAATACAGCGGGATTTACATTCTTCTCGAGTGCACATGGATCATACTCCAAGATAGACCACATGCTAGGCCACAGAACAACTCTCAATGAATTCAGAAAGATTGAGATAACACAAAATAATTTCTCTGACCACAATGGAATGAAATTGGAAATCAGTAAGGGCCAGAGAAACATATTAGGCACAAAGATATGGAAGTTAAACTACACTGTCTTAGACAAACTGTGTCAATAGGAAATCTCAAAAGAAATCAGTAACTACTTTGAAACTAATGAAAATGACAACACAACATATCAAGATCTATGGGATGCAGTGAAAGCTGTCCTGAGAGGGAAGTTCAAAGTGATAAATACATATATTACAAAAGAAGAAAGAGTTAAAATTGAATACCTAACTCCACATTGGAGGAACTGGAAAAACAACAACAAACTAAACCTAAAAGACGTACAAATAAGGAAATAACAAATATTTGAGCAGAACTAAATGAAATAGAGTATCAGAAAGCATTAGAAAAAAACAAAACCAAAAGCTGGTTCTTCGAGAAGGTCAATAAAATTGAGAAAACCTTAGCCAGACTAACAACGAAAGAGAACAGAAGCAAATACACAAAATAAGGGATGAGCAAGGTGATATCACTACTGACCCCACAGAAATAATGAGTATCATAAGAGGATACTTAGAAAAATTATTTGCCAACAAGAATGATAATTTAGAGGAAATGGACAAATTTCTAGAAACCCACAAACAGCCTACATTGATGAAAGAAGAAATAGATGAACTCAACAGTCCAATTAGAAGTAAAGAGATAGATTCAGTCATCAAAAACTTCCCAACTAATAAGAGCCCAGGACCAGACGGCTTCACAGCTGAATTCTACCAAACATTCCAGAAAGAGTGGAAGGAATACTGCCTAACTCGTTCTATGATGCCAACATTACCCTAATACCAAAACCAAACAAAGATACCACAAGAAAGGAAAATTACAGACCAATTTCTCTATTGAACTTAGATGCTAAAATCCTCAACCAAACACTTGCTAATCACATACAACAATATATCAAAAGGATTATACACCATGACCAAGTAGGTTTCATCCTGGGTATGCAAGGATGGTTCAATATAAGAAAGTCAATCAATGTAATACACCACATAAAGAGATTGAAAGAAAAATTCACATGATCATCTCTATAGATGCAGAAAAAGCATTCGACAAAATAGAGCACTCTTTTCTGATAAAAATCACTACAAAATAGAGGAATAGACTGAAATTTTTTGAATATGATAAAGGGTATTTATGAAAAACCCAAAGCTAACATCATCTTCAATTGTGAAATGCTGAGAGCCTTCTTTCTGAGATCAGGAACAAGACAAGGATGCCCAGTATCACCACTCCTATTTAACATTGTCTTAGAAGTATTTGCTAGAGCACTGAGGCAAGAAAAAGATGTAAAAGGCATCAAAATTGGGAAAGAAGAAGTAAAAATTTCATTATTTGCAGATGACATGATCCTACATGTAGAAAGCCCTCAGAAATCTACAGCAAAGCTTCTCGAACTTATAAAGGAGTTCATTTATGTCACAGGCTATAAGATCAATGCTCAAAGATCAGTTACATTTCTCTACACCAATAATAAGCAATATGAGGAGGAAATCAAGAAAAAAATACCATTTACAATAATAACTAAAAGAATCAAATACCTAGGAATAAATTAACTAAAGCTGTAAAAGACTTATATACAGAAAGAATTTTCCCTGTTCATGGATAAGAAGACTAAGCATCATCAACATGTTTACCTTACCCAAACTAATCTGCAGATTTAATGCAATCCCAATAAAAATCAACACTGTATTTTTTAAGGAACTGGAAAAACTAACTACAAAATATATTTGGAAAGGTAAGAGGCCCCAAATTGCCAAAGACATATTGAAAAAGAAAAATGAAGTTGGAGGTATCACATTACCTCACTTTAAGACATATTACAAAGCTACAGTGCTCAATACTGTATGGTATTGGCACAAGGATAGACATACTGACCAATGGAACCGAATTGAGAGTTCTGATATAGATCCTCGCATATACAGTCATCTGACATTTGACAAGTCACCAAGCCCAATCAGTTGGGTGTGAATGGCCTCTTTAACAAGTGGTGCTTGGAGAACTAGATATCCATATCCAAAAGAATGAGAGAGGAATAACATCTCACTCCTTATACAAAAATCAACTCAAAGTGGATCAAAGATCTAAATATAAGAGCCAAAACCATAAAGACCTTGGTAGATGATGTAGGGAAACATCTACAGGACCTTGTAATAGGAAATGGTTTCATGAACTTTACATCCAAAGCACAAGCAGAAAAGGAAAAAAATAGATAAATGAGATCTCCTCAAAATTAAAAACTTCTACACCTCAAAGGACGTTTTCAAGAAAATAAAAAGGCAGCCTACCCAATGGGAGAAAATATTTGGCAACCATATATCTGATAGGAGCCTAATATCCTTCATGTATAAAGAAATCTTACACCTCAAAAATAAAAAGACAAATAAACCCTTTAAAAAATGGCAAGTGACATGAAAGGACATTTCTCCAAGGAAGAAATACAAATGGCTAAAAAGCACATGAAAATATGCTCAACATCACTAGCTATTAGGGAAATGCAAATCAAAACTGCTTTGAGATACCATCATACACCCATCAGAATGGCAACATATACAAAATAGTAGAGTCCCATAGAACACAGCCACTACAGTCAGATGAGAACCACATGTGGAGAAAGCTTTTTTCCTGCCCTTAGCTGAATGCATTTGAATTATGACTATCAGTATCAAAAGGTAAGACACTAGAATTAATAGGAGGTAGGAAACCAAATTAAATGCTGAAAATATTATGATCAATAATCCTATTTCTTGCACATTGGAACAGAGCATAGATACCAAGGGAACATCATCACAGTAGTAATGACTGATGACATTAGAGCCACAGAAGGTCAATGTAAAATTCTTAATGGTGAACATCAGAGACTGAAAGGTGCTGTAGAGGTAGGGGATACCCACAAGCACATGACAAAGTCTCTGGGACATAACATTGTAGAGCAGAGGGTTACAGATGGCCACATAGCAGTCATAGGCCATGGCCGACAAGATGAAAAATTCACTGATAATGAACATAAGGAAAAAGGCCAACTGTGCAACACAGGCATAATAGGAAATGGCATTTTGTACCTCAACAAAATTTATCAGCATCTTGGGCAAATGACAGAATTGTCAAGATCAATGAAAGCCAGGTGTCTGATAAAAAAATACATAGGTGTGTGGAGGTAAGAGTCCACCTTGGTCAGGATGATCATACCCAGGTTGCCTACCACTGTGACCATGGAGATGATGAGAAAGACCCCAAAGCAGGGAGCCTGCACTTCAAGGCACCTCATGACTCCCTGTAAAATGAATTCAGGAGCGCTGTCATATTCTTTTGGCCCATTTTACCCAGTTATCTCTTCAGGAATGCAACAGAGGGATTGTTATTAGATTTTATGTAAAATTGTATAAACAAATTATATTATTTGCAGACATAATTTAGACTCTTTTTTATATTGTTGGATAGATAATAAATTCCCACATCTGATTTTACAGCTGATATAAACTATAAAATTTCTCTTATCCTAAAATAGGAGGGTTCCATATAAAACATTGTGCACTAATAAGACAGACATAGTTTAACTCTTAATAGAGTCAATAATATATATCCCCTGATAAGAAAACCATGCATGTTTTAATATGGAAATACTAGATTTTATTTATCTACCCATTAACATCACAGCTTTACTTCTATTTTAGTATGATTCTTTTTTATTTTTCATATTTTTAAAGAAAGAGGCAGAAAAAGGTGAAACAAATGGAACTTCTATTTTATGATCTCTCAATTACAGCTCAAAGACCCTGTTTGGAGCCCTACCGATAATCTCACACAGTGATATAAATTTGTAAATGTTGTATAAGATGACCATGATCAAGTTGATCATCATGATGATATCTATCCTCAATTATGGCCATTTTCTTGTTCCAGTTTGTTTTTTGCTCCATTGTCCTTGACCTAATGATTGGTTGCATCAGAATATCTACAAGAATTACTGCCCAGCTACGTGAGAATGAAGTTAAAATGTTGTTCACATATGGTGATTCTAGCAATGGAAGAAATTATAACAATGAGGTGGAGCCAGTGGCCACTAGACACTTTTGGGGCAGGGAGGGGATGAGCAGTTGAAATACAGGGGCTTCTTTGGGATTTGGAGGTTGTCCTGAGTACCTTTGTGGCAACGGATGTAGGCCATTTTAAAATAGCACATACCACTAAGAACTGTGTGTGAGAGAGTGTTGTCAATGGGGTGAACTGTGGTCTATAGTTGGTGGCAAGGCCCCAGGATGTATAAGTCCATTGAGGGTGGTGGGCCACACTTGTGGGAGATGGTTGTGTGGGATGTGGTGGGAGGTGTGGGAGGTGGGCAACATGGGAATCCCAGTGGGTTCCATGTAATATTTTGGGTATCTAAGCATCTCTTAAAATATATTTATATATATACATAAATAACATTTTTGTAAGCAAATGCACATACATGCATATACATTTATATATCATTTTGCAAATGTTGGTATGTATTGTGAAAATTTTAATTTTTACCCACAATAAAAAAAGTATATTTAATATTATTGAATATATTTCTGTAGATCAAATCAATGACATGTATAATGAAGTAATGCTATCTCTTCTGGGTGTAAATGACTCCTAGGGACACTCCTAATACTCTGTGTACTAAGGTGTGTCAGGAGTTTGGTTAACAGAAAGAATTTATTGATGGATTTTATGAATTATAGGACCATTATCAGATATTTTTATAATTGAATTTTGTGTTTTTATCTTTTTCATGCTAAATGTATATTCATGTTTATGCCTCAAATTTCTTTTAGAATTTTTTTTAAAGCCACAAATATATAAACTTAAAGAACAAAAATATCTGGTCAATTCCTGGTAAATTCTTTGGTTTGCATCAATATTCAGGATTTTGACTATTCAATTTTATATGCACTATTTCCCCTGTTATAGCACTGTGGAAGTGATAGTCTATATTGCATTTAAAATGTATTTATGTATTTATTACATCATATATTACAAACTTTTTTCTGTAATTGTAAAAAGGAGAATGTATAGAGCATAACACAGTGATTTTCAACATTTCTGTGATAAATCCTACCCATTTTTTCATACTGTTAAAAAAGGAAAGTCAAGAAAACAAATTGGATCTGCTCTGATTGGAGATAGGGAAGTTGCTTTAGCCTAATCCATTTGGAATCCTTTTCATACTCCTTTCACAGTCAAGTCCCTCTCAGTGTTAACCTAGGGTTCTATAAGGTCAAATTTCAATTGCAATAATAATGTAGTTCCAAATATTCAGACAAAAAAATGCAGGCTGAAATTATATAAGGTAATGTAGTACCCAAATTTAGGCTACAAAACTAACATGTAGGGACTTTCTTTCCCCCTCCCTTCTTCCCCTCCCTTCTTCCCCTCCATCTTCAAGATCCAAGTCTAGTTTAGTGTAGTTGAATCCCAGAGCCATCTTGAGGCAGTTGTCTGGTAAGAATGATTTTGGATTCTTTGGATGGGTGAAAATTTCCTGAACGTGGTAGCCATTCTAGGATTCTCCTAATTTTAGCTGTTGATTTTGTAAGCCTGATTAAGGAGATTGGAGGCAGAACTTGATTGATTGTGATTGACATGAAACCTCCATTTCCTCTTTCTAGATGAGGTTGACTGCTGTACCTGCTTTGAGCCTCATTTCTTATATAGGTCCCTCTTCTTCCACAATATAAGAATTATAAGCTTATGCCCATTTAAAAACTATGTCAAATTTGAATTTTACAATTCCTGCTGTCATAGGATTTTAATGTAGAACAGGTATGTTCTGGATTGAACAAATAATTCAGAATTCCAGTACCAGTTATAGTAATTTGGTGTCTTTCCATGGTTTGCTAAGAATTATTCTACTGCTTATTCAGCCTATCTGCATTTTCAATATCAGTTATTACTTCTCTGGAAATAGTTGGATTCTTTTACCCTGCTCTTTCCTCTTGATATTTCTTACATTTTCTG
The DNA here is from genome assembly GCA_026826555.1 of Tolypeutes matacus. Lineage (NCBI taxonomy): Eukaryota > Metazoa > Chordata > Mammalia > Cingulata > Chlamyphoridae > Tolypeutes > Tolypeutes matacus. The sequence continues at coordinate 284,679 of JAKSZT010013347.1, read as the reverse complement.
AATATGTTAATATGTACATTGTAATATCTCCTGTTGAGAATAATGATTAGAACAGACATTAGACTAATGTTTGCGAATGGAAAACTGAAATTACAGTGTTTAGTAATGATGTTATCATATGGAATTTATGTTCAGTTCAAGAGATCCTCCTAAATTCCACATCTCTTTAAAATCTTGCTATATACTGATGAGTCTACTGAATCAAGTTGTAATGCAGATGTTGAGAAAATTAGATCCAGTAGTAGGAAATTGAGTAGGAAAACAACAGCAAAAGGGCAACTATTTACATGGGGCATACTTATCTAAAAATTATTCAGAGTTTATCAAATATTATATAGGGCAAATTTATTCTAAAAATATGTATTGTTTATCAGTATTTTACTGGATATTTTACTAAAAGAATATTTATCATTTATCAAATATTGCATAGGGCAAATTTATACTATATTGTTTATCTCACAATTTCAAATGTCACTGGGTTTCTGTATTTTATCTGAAAATCCTAACCTTAATAGATTCTATTAGATTAGATTATTGATGATGTTTTCAGATGCTTTAACTCTCTCTGCACTTGTATCCAAATGTCATTATCATCTCAAGCAAAATAAACATGTCTTTGGCACATGTTTATTTCATAGAATTTAATGCTGATAAAACAATTTATTACAGGAGTAAACCACAGTTAATAAAATAGATAATATCTAAGTGCATAGTACTTGATGAAATTGACTCTAAGAGAACATAAGTGTCTATATTCAGAAATTTCTAATATCCACGTGTAATCAGAATCAAAGACAAAGCTTATCCATTCACCTTAAGTCAAGTACTGGATTTTTTTCTCCCAAATTTCTTTTTGTTTCCAGTGGGAAGAATTTTTGGTTTCAGGATCCCATTGTGATGCTCCCTGAGGAAGCTGTGTATAATTCATTCTTATGCCCAAATCATCTGACAGACTAAATATTCTCTTTATGTACCTGCTAATTATGTAGGGCACCCAAAATATACCCCAGTGAGAAAAGATGAGGGCAATTGAATGAAGGAGCAAAACAAGATAAATAATTTGAACAGTCCCATGGGGACCTATAGTATGTAAAAGTACTGATTCACTCACCTAGAGCCACTGATTAAAGTTACAATAGGGAAAAATAGACATCAGCTCAGCCCAGAAAAACTGGAACAGTTGAAAAGTTCTTGAATAGTAAATGATATTATAAAACTTAAAGACTTTTTTCTTGAATTTTTTAATCAATGAAAAATATGAAGTTGTTGCTATGCTAAAATATAACATTTGGACCTGAGGGTTGATTAATAAGATACATGTCTATAGCTAGTTGATTTTCAATAAGTGTCAAGTCCATTCAATAAGGTAAGTATAGTCCTTGGGAAAACTGGATTTCTATATGCCAAAGAACAAATCTTATACCCTTCCTCACACCATACAAAAATAAACTCAATAGATAAAATGGTCTAAATATAAGAACAAATCCAAAAACTCTTGGAAGAAAACAAAGGAGAAAATCTTCATGACCTTTGATTGAGCAATGGATTCTTAGATATGATACCAAAGGCAAGAGAAACAAAGAAATAAATAGATAAATTGGGCTTCACCATATTTAAAATGTTTGCATATAAAGGTTATTATCAACAAAGTAAAATGACACCTATATAGTGGGAGAAAATAGTTACTAATCATATATCTGTTATGTAACTCAAAAACAAAGACAATCCAATTAAGATTGGCAAGTACTTGAAGAGACTTTGTCTAAAGAAGATATGCAAATGTCCAATGAGCACCTGAAAAATGCTCAGTATTAAGATGCCCATTATTAAATTGAGTAAATTTCCCTTTATTCCTACTTTGCTAAGATCATTTATAGCTCATGTCAAAATCTTTTTCTTCAATGACTGAGATTATCATGCTTTTCTCCCTTGTTTTCCTCAATGTGTTGTTTAACATTGATTTTTGAATGATAAACTAACCTTATATTCCTAGAATAATTCTTACCATCAGCATGTATTTTCCTTTAAATATATTGTTTGATTCCATTTGTTAATATTCTATTGCACATTTTTATTTATGTTCATTATTGTTTGTGTCTTTAATTTTTTTTTTCTTGTAGGGTTTTTGTCAGGTTTTGAGATCAAGATTTTCTGATTTATAAAATAAGATGGTAGTGTTCATTTCTATATTATTTTTGAAAGAGTTGCCATAGGATTGGCAAAATTTTTTCCTCAATACTTGATAGTATCTATCTAAGAGACTATCTGATCCTGGAGATTTCCTTGTGATAAATTTTATTATATTAAAAAACTTTAATATATGGCTATTAAAATATTTTTAAAATTTCTTCTTTTGTCAGTTTTGGTAAATTTTATTTTACATATAAATGGTTCCTTTTATCTAATTTTAAAACTTGTATATTTCTTCATAATGTTTTCTTGCTGTATTTTACTGAATGTTGTGTTTGCATGTGTATTCCTTCTCACATGAATGATAACGGTTTCATAGCTTATTTTAGTTCTCTTTCTTTGTGTTGCTGTCTCTAATTTTCTCTTTCCCTCTCCCACTCTCTTACTCTCTCTCTCTCTTCTTAACTAATCTTTACAGGGGTTTATTAATATGATTGATTCTATATAAAACAATTTTCTCTACTTTCATTTTATTTATTATTTTTCCATTATGTCCTTGGTTTGTCTAATTGTTTTTATTATTTCCTTACTTCTCATCTTGGTTTTAACAGATATTTCTCTCCCAGCTTATTTTTACTAAATTCCTTATTTTATATTATTCATACTTAAAAGCATATCTTTTCTTATTAGCACTGCTTTTACCTAAATAAGAAAATAATGAGATTTGGTAATTTTACTATCATTTACTTTGTAATCCTTTCTGATTTCCTTCTAATTTCTTTTAAAAAACTAGATTACTTAGAAATTTATTATAATTTCTAAATGTTTAAGAGTTTTGTATATATTTTATTAAATTTCAGTTTAACTGCATTTAGTCAGAGAATATACTCAGTAATATATTTTTAAGTGAAATTTATATGATATTGAATTTATGTGATATTAAAATGTATAATTAAGTTACATTTTGTGCATTCATTATACTATGCAACCACTCTAGCTCTCTCATTTCAAAACTTTTTCATTACCCTTGAACAATCTTTCCTCCTTTAGCAATCACTACCTCCCTCCATGCCCACCCTTTATACCAATAATCTGCCTTCAATCTCCACAGAATTGTCTATTCTGGACTCTTCATATAATAAGAATCATAGAAAATGTGATTTTTAATTTCTGGTTTCTTTCATTTAGCATAATGTTTTTGAGGTTCATTCTAGTGGTAGCATTCATCAGTATAAATATTTCATCCAATTTTTTGACTGCATAATATTCTATTGTAAATATATACCACAATTTGCTTATTAATTCATTGTGGGGTATCATTTGGGATGTTTTCACCTTTTGGCTATTGTGAATATTTCAGCTATGAACATTTATGTATGACATCTGATTGAGTAGCTGTTTTTGAATTTTTTGGGTATATACATAGGACTGGAATTCTAAGTCATATGTTACTTCTACATTTAATTTTTGAGGAACATGAAACTATTTTCTACAGTGGCTGCACTATTTTACATTTCATCAAGCAACACAGGAGGGTTCTTTTTTTTCAATATTTTACCAAAACATGTTATTTTGTATACTGTTTTATTAAAGCCAACCTATGCATGTGAAGTAGAATTTCACTCTGGTTTTGATTTGATTTCCTTAATGACCAATGACATTGTATATCTTCCCATGTGCTTGTTTGGCATTTCTATAATTTTTTTTTTTTAATGGGAATTGCAAATTTAAAAAAAAAATTTTTTTATTATGGGTAAAAATCAAAATTCTCACAATACATACAAACATTTGCAAAATGATATATAAATATATATGCATATATGTGCATTTGCTTACAAAAATGTTATATATATATATATATATATATATATATATATATATATATATACACATATATTTTAAGAGGTGCTTAGATTACCCAAAATATTACACGGAACCCACTGGGATTCCCATGTTGTCCACCTCCCACACCTCCCACCACATCCCACACAAACATCTCCCACAGTGTGGCCCACCACCCTCAATAAACTTACACATCCTGGCTATAATTTTTTGGAAAAATATCCATTCAAATTCTTTACACATTTTTTTAAAACGTGTTCTTTTTCTTTTGTTGTGAATTTTAAGTCTTCTTTATATAACCTGGATCTAAACCCTTATCAGATAAATAATTTGCAAATATTTTACCATTACATTGGCTGTGTTTTCCCTTTCATGATAATGTCTTTGATGGACAAAAATTTTCATTTTTGTAGTTTAATTTGTATTTTTTTCTTTGTTGCTTGTGCTTTGGGTGTCAAATAAACAATCCATTGACTCATATATGGTCATTAAGATTTTCTCTATGATTTTCCACATGTTTTATAGTTATATCTTTTATATTTAGGTCTCTGATTCATTATGAACTAATTTTTTAATCTAAATTAAGTTAGGAATTCAGCATCAATCTTTTGCATGTTGTTATTCAGTTGTCTCAGCATCAAATGTTTTTGTTTTAATTTTCCATGTTAGATCATTTCTCAAAGTGGTTTGGATCTTTCCTAAATATGAAATCTTTATATTTCTGATAATGTTTCTGCATTAGTTCATTATTGGGGTATATATATTTTGTAACACTGTCAGATATCATATGATTTTCAGGAAAATGAAAATGAGGGAGAAAATGCACTTTAAATGTAATTAAATATGTAGTTTTCTCTTAGAGGCTCAAATGCCTGGGGAGAATACAATAACAACAACAAAAATAGGCAGGCCAAGAACTAGTAGAATTATGCTACATTTCCCCTTGAATGATTCCCAGTATTTACAAGAAAAATGTGCACTGTCCACAAGGCATTCAACAACCTCCTTGTACTGGTTTATGCCCTCTCTACATCCACCACCATCTCCCACACCTCTAACTTATCATGCTGCCATTCTAAGTGTTTTTCACTCCCCTTACTTGTCCTTTCACTCAGTGGTACATTTCCTTAGATTTCGCCCTATGAAAGGATATCCTCCCACAACTTCCAACATGTGAAAAGCCTCTTCTCCCTTGTGACTGTAAGCTTCTAACCCAAATAAATATCCTTATAAAAGCCAACAGAGTTCTAGTACTTTGTATAAGCACCCTATTGGCTAATATGAGATACAATAGAGGGGCTTGTGGTACTATTGATTTGGAATAAAAATCAGCATCAAACATTTTTTAAAATTCCTTCATCTAAGAGAAGTCAGGAAATCAGTTATCTGCAACTCATATGTCCAATTAATTTCTTAGTTTGGACCTGACACCAGATGTGGGTAATCTAGTGATCCCAGAAAAGGGAAGTTATTCAGCTGCAGTCCCCTGCCCACACAGTGACAGGAGGGCAGGTTGATGAATGAAATCATTAACCTAGGTCAGAATTCTACAATACAAATCTTCTTAACAACCCCAAGATTTCTGTTTCCCATTTTGTACTGTTCCAACTCCTTATTGGGTATACAGAACCCTTCATTACTTGACAAAATCAGACAGTGTTCTGTCTTCTCATCACAACTATAAATCATTGGTACAATCATGCTACATATTATTTTGTTACCTTAATATTTTCATAATTTTTAATTTACTTCAGTTATAAAAACATGCTAATCTCTCTACATATATGACTCTTAAAAACTCTCCTTTAGTTTACTTAAATTTTCACATCCTTCTGGTTTCTCTGGGACAACTTCTTTCTCTGCTTCTTAGAAGTCATAAGTGATGAGTCAGTCATTCCTTGACTTGCTTCTTCTTTAAATGAAATGATTAACATACTTGTACCTACAAAACCTTCCCACTTTACTGAGATGAGAATATTCTTTTTCATCTCAATAAAATCTTTCTTTATTTTAATGTATGTTTGAACCCACAATTGTTGCCTACAATAGTCCATACAACCCAGTACTTGCCATCATTCAAAAAAGTAGAATGTAGATGCATATATTCATAGAAAATTTCCCAAAATCAATATGCAAAAGTTCTTCATTTTCAGAAAAGGAATGCACATGAAAAGACTACTTGGAGTGAAATTATGAGAAATGATTATCAGTGTTTAATAGTAAACAGTGAAAGATCTTTGAGTAAGATTTTATCCATAAAATAAAATTCAAAATGAAGAAAAAATGTTTTATATATAAAATATAGGTTATAATAGCAATAATAAATATTATTAATTACATCTGTTTTCAAGACACAAAATATAATAGAGCTGTGATTCATCTCAGGAAATAGAATTCATTGTTAAGCAGTTATATCTGGCTCATTAATTCAACTATATACTCAGCTATATAATTAGAGAACCAGACTTCCTCCAGCTGCTATGTCCACCATATTTAATGTATGGCTTTAGTTCTTATGGTGATTTTGCCCATCTACATATCTCTTCCAAATTCTAAGTGGATGGAATATAAGGTGAAAGATGTCTTTTGATTCATGACAGTTTGTTCAAGATGCAGCCATCCTAGCTACATCCAGCTCTGAAACTTTGGAAAGAATTAAGCTATTTGTACATATATAGCTATGGGGGGCTACAAGACTGAACAACTGCATTGCTGGTAAATGCATGATGGACAGGACAAATGGCATTATAAATGCCTTGAGTGTTTGTGTGTTAACCATAATCTTCTGAAGGGTTTAGTATTTAAAAGGAATCTCATATTTGCTACTTAAATAATACATTCTGAACAAAAGACACTGAAGCACTGATTGAATAAACATTCCACCGTAGGCTGCTGCTGGGTCATAGCAAAGTCAAGACTAGATTCACATATTCCATAGTATTTGTAGAATGTTAGAAATTGAGTAAGCAACTAAGTAAAAGGGAATAAAATGGCCAAAGTGTTGTCCTTCTGGAAGGTTTTCATCATCGTATCACTTTTAGGAATTCTTTGAGAATCATGTAAAATATATACACAGAAAATTCCCTACAACATTCTTAAGAGCCCCTTTAAGCTATTTGCTCCTCAGAGTATAAATAAGAGGGTTCAGCACAGGCGTCACCACAGTGTAGAAGGGGTAAACAAACTTTCCCTGGTCTTTGTATTTACTTTTGGCTGGCTGCAGATAGATGAAGATGATGGTTCCATAGAAGATAATGACCACCAACAGGTGGGAAAATCAGGTCCCAAATGCTTTTTGTCTCCCAGTAGTTGACCTGATCTTCAAATCAGCCTGGGCAATGTAGCCATAAGAGACCAGGATGAATGAGACAGGCACTACAAGTAAGAGCCACAAAAACCTCAACCTCATTGAAAGTGGTGTCCGTCCATACAAGCCAATTTGATGTGCACATGGGCCTCACAGATGAAATGGTCTATTTGGCAATGACCACAGAAGGGCAGCTGGAGAATGAGAGTAGACTGCACCAGGCTGATGGCCACCCCACAGAGCCACACTATGGAGGCCAGGATCATGCAGAGATGGGGATGCATAAAGACAGTGTAATGGAGGAGATGGCAGATAGCAACATAGCCAGAGTATGACATCACTCTGAGCAAAACACACTCTGTGGAACCCAACACATGCGAGACATAGAATTGAACTACACAGCCACCATAGGTAATGATTTTCATGGGATCCTTCAAGTTTACCAGGAGCTGGGGGATCACACTGCTGGTGAAGAATAGGTTCAGGAAGGAGAGATGAGAAAGGAAGAAATACATTGGCGTGTGAAATTTAGGTTCCAGATGAGTTATCAGTATAATGGTGGTGTTACCCAAAATGGTTAGTAAATACAAGATCAAGATGTCTATAAATAGCTTCTTCTGTAACTGAGGGTGATCAGAAAGCAACCCATTGGGCTGCTTTCACTGGCACCCCTCAAATTTCCCATTTGCAAAGTAGTTTCCAGAATACTGAGACAGAGCTGAGAAAGATGGCATATTATAAAAGGTCAAGTCAGTGACAATGTCACCTCTCATAAAATTGTCCTATGTTAAATTGGTATAAGTTTATGTCCTTAGGGCTAGTAATTTACATCTATCCATTTTCCTAATGTGTGCATTCTACCCATTTCTCTTCTTAGCTGTGTTCTAAGTTTCTTCAAAATAGAGAACGATGGTCATATTAACAAACACCATCTTCTGTTATAGGGAACTCTTTAGACTGTTGCTTCTTTCCAAATGTACCCCTTAGCAGCTATTCCGTGGCTGGAGTTAGAAGCTCTATTACCAGTAAACAGTGGCAGAAGAGACAGTTGTCTACCAACCTTAGCTACTGATTATTGGACTCAGCTGGCTAAAGGATAACCTTGAAACAGTTAGGGTTTGAGCCTGTCCAAGTTGGAAAAATTCCCATGGCTGCCATTTTGACTCCATCCCCAGCATGAGGGGAAGCCTGGCTAACTGAAAATCCAGTCAAGTTAGAGACTAGCTTCTTTCTACCGAGATCAGGCTGCAGCCCTAGACTAGGCTCCAGCCCCACCTACAGCAGAGAGGAAGCTGGCAGGACCTGCACCAGGCAAGTGTTCTCCACCAACAAAGACTGAAGAGTCAGTCACCTGGGGCTGTATGCCAGACCCCAATAGGATAAGAGAGGTACTGGGTATCCTCGGCCTCTCCGGGCAAAAGAAGGAGTTTTCAGCCCACACGAACTGGTTTGTTGAATGCTTTTGAGTCCATCTCCATATCTGTCCCTCCATAGGATAAGAGGAGGCTGGGGTTCCCTCAGCCTCTCAGGGAAACTGCAGGCATTTTCTGACTGTTAGGCACCTGTGGCTCCACCCTTATCCCCAAAATACAAGAGATGGACTGTGTTTGCTCACTATTTCTGAGTAACTGCAGTTGCTTTTAGCCCACACAGCCTGGACTGGTGTGTACTTGTGGATCCACACTTACTCTCCAATAGGAAAAGAGGAGGTTAGTGTTTCCACAGTCTTTCTGGACAATGGCAGACTTTCAACCTGCAGGGGCTGGACTGATAGATGTCTATGGATCCAACCCCACCCCCAATAGGATAGGAAGCAGCTGGTGTCTCCACAACCTCTCCAGACAATGGCAGTTACTTTCAGCCTACAGGGACTGATCTGTTGGGTGCCTGTAGATCCAACCTTATGCCCTAATAGGATAGGAGGGGGCTGGTGTTTCCTCAACCTTTCTGGGCAACAGCAGATATTCTTGACCTAAAGGGACTGAAATGTTGGGTGTCTATAGAACCACCCCCACCGTCCAAGATAGGAGGGGGCTGATGCTTCCTCAGCCACTCAGGGCAATGGTGGGTACTTTCAGCCTACAGGGACTGAACTGTTTGGCATCAGTGGTTCCATTTCTACCCCTATAGGGCAGAAGGGACAGTACTCCCTCAGCTTCTCAGGGCAACTGCAGGTGTATTCGGCCCACACAATTAGATTTTTGGGCATTCCAGAGGGTCAATAACCCCTGGAAGGGAGGGGGTCTGGTGCTACATCAGTTTACCTGAGTAACTGTGGTCCTTTCAGACCCACATGCCATAGATTGCTGCCCACAACTATAGCTCCATCCCCACCCAAGGTAGGGCAGGATGGGTATGAAGCATTATCAAATCTCTCCAGGCAACTAAAGACAGTCTTGTCATGCTCAACTTGGATTATTATACATAGCTGCAGCTCTGTCCCTACCCCTGGCAGCAGAGAAAGGTGGGAGAAGCTTCATCAATTCCTAAGGCAATGTGAGCAGTTTCAGGCTCCATGGCTTACAGCACCAACTACATCCTTGGCTACTACTACACCAACAGCAAGGGAGAAAAGACAAGAAAGCCCTAAACTAAAGGGAGAAACTGCACTCAGAATAAATATATCTAGCAAGCCAGATGCAAAAACACCAATAAAATATTACATGCCATATCAAGAAACAGGAAGATATGGCCCAGTTAAAGGAAGAACAGAAGCCTGAAAATGACATAAAAGGGTTGAGACAATTAATCATAGATGTTCAAAAAAAACCTCAATTAATAAATTCAATGACATGGCTAAAGAGATTAAAGATATTAAGAAGACACTGGAAAAAAAAATAGGGAAACGGATGTGGCTCAAGAGGTTTGGCGTCCGTCTACCATATGGAGAGACCAGGGTTTGATCCCCGGTACCTCCCAGTAAAAAAAAAAAAAAAAAAAAAGGAAGACATTGGATGAGCACAAAGAAGAATTGGAAAGCATACATAGAAAAATAGCAGATCTTATGGGAATGAAAGGTGTAAAAAATGAAATTAAAAATACACTGGAGACATATAACAGCAGATTTGAGGAAGCAGAAGAAAGGATTGGTGAGCTTGAAAACATGGCCTCCGAAAAGTGAACATACAAAAGAACAAATGAAGAAAAGAATAGAAAAAAATGAACAGGGTCTTTTGGAAAGCAAGGGATGTGCAAAGATACTTGCCATGGCTGTCTCAGAAGGAGAAGAGAAGGGAAAAGGGACAGAAGGAATATTTGAAGAAATCACAGTTTAAAATTTCCCGACCCTATTGAAGGACATAGATATCTGTGTCCAAGAGCAAAGTACTCCCATCCGAATAAATCTGAATAGTCAACTCCAAGACACATACTAATCAGAATGTCAAATGCCAAATACAAAGAGGAAACTCTGAGAGCAGGAAGAGAAAAGCAATGCATAACCTATAAGGGATACTCAATAAGATCAAGTGCTGATTTCTCATCAGAAACCATGGAGGCAAGAAGGCAGTGGTATGATATATTTAAGATACTACAAGATAAAAACTGCTAGCCAAGTATTTTATATCCAGCAAGATTATCTTTCAAAAATGAGGGTGAGCTTAGACTATTCACAGCTAAACAGAAACGGCAAGGATTTATAACAAAAAGACCAACTTTGAAGGAAATACTAAAGGGAGTGTTATAGCCTGGAAAGAAAAGACAGGAGAGAGGGGCTTGGAAGAGAGTCTAGAAATGATGACTGTACTAGTAACAGCAATTATAAGTGTCAAAAACAAAATGACAAATAAAATGTAAAGATCAAAATGGATGAAATGAGAACTGCCTTTACAGTAATAACATTGAATGTTAATGGATTAAACTCTCCAATAAAAAGACACAGAATGGTGGAATGGATAAGAAAATATAAGCCATCTGTATACTTTCTGCAAAAAACTCACCTTAGACACAAAGAATCCAATAGATTGAAGGTAAAAGGTTGGAAAAATATATCCCATGCATGCAGTAACAACAACAACAAAAAAACTTGTGTAGCTATACTTATATCAGCTAATATAGACCTTAAAGTCAAAACTGTTATTAGAGATAAGGAAAGACATTACATATTAATAAAAGGAATGATTAACCAGGAAGAAATAATAATCATAAATGTATATGCACCTAACCAGGATGTCCCAAGGTACATGAGACAGACACTGGCAGGACTGAGAGAAGAAATAGACATCTCTAAAATGGTAGTTGGGGACTTCAGTGCACCATTCTCAGCATTGGATGGAACATCTGGGAAGAGGATCAATAAGGAAACAGAGAGCTTGAATAATATGATAAATGGACTAAACCTAAGAGACATATACAGAACATTCCCCCCAAAACAGCAGGATATACATTCTTTTCAAGTAGCCATGGATCTTTCTCCAGGATAGACCATATGTTGGGTCACAAAGCAGATCTCAATAAATTCAACAAAATTGAAATTATACAAAGCACTTTATCTGATCATAATGGAATAAAGTTGGAAATCAACAAGTGGCACAAAAAAAAGGAAAATTCACATATATACGGAGATTAAACAACACACTCTTAAATAATCAGTGGGTCAAAGAAGAAATTTCAAGAGAAATCAATAAATATCTCTTGATGAATGACAATGAGAATACAACATTTCAGAACCTATGAGATGCAGCAAGGCAGTGTTGAGAGGAAAATTATAACTCTCAATGCTTATATTAAAAAAGAAGAAAGAGCTAAAATCAATGACCTAATTACATAGCCAGAGGAATTAGAAAAAGAACAGCAAACTAATCCCAAAACTGCTAGAGCCAATAAATGATTTCAGTAGAGTGTCAGGATACAAGATCAATACATAAAAATCAGTGGTGTTTCTATACACTAGTAATGCGCAATCTGAGGAGGAATCCAGGGAAAAAATTCCATTTACAACTAAAAGAATCAAATATTTAGGAATAAACTTAGCCAAGGATAAAAAGCACTTGTATTCAGAAAACGATAATGCATTGCTAAAAGAAATTTTAAAAGACCTAAATAATTGGAAGAACATTCCATGCTCATGGATTGGAAGACTAAATATCAATAAGATGTCAATTCTACCCAAATTGATATACTGATTCAAGGCAATCCCAATAAAAATTCCACCAGCATTTTTTTAAACAAATGGCAAACACAATTATCAAATTTATCTGGAAGGGTAAGAGGCCCTGAATAGCCATAAACCTTAAAAAGTAAAAGTGAAACTGGAGGACTCTCACTTCCAGACTTTAAATCATATTACCTAGATATAGTGGTAAAAATCAGCATGGTACTGGCATAAAGATAGATACAAAGACCAATGGAACCAAATTGATGCTTCAGAAACAGACCCCCACATCTATGGCCAAGTGATTTTTGACAAGCCTATCAAACCCACCCAGCTGGGAAAGAACAGTTTATTCAACAAATGGTGCTGGGAGAACTGGGTATCCATAGGCAAAAGAAAGAAAGAAGACCCCTATCTCACACCTTATGCAAAAATTACCTCAAAATGGATGAAAGACCTAAATACAAAAGCAAGTACAATAAAGCTCCTAGAAGAAAATGCAGGTAAACATCTTCAAGACCTGCTGGTAGATGGATTCTTAAACCTTACACCAAAAGCACAAACAACGAAAGAAAACATGGATAAATGGGACCTCCTAAAACTTAAACACTTCTGTGATTCAAAGGATTTCATCAAGAAATTGAAAAGGCAACCTACACAATGGGAAAAATATTTTGAAACCACATATTTAATAAGGGTTTGATTTCCATTCTATATAAAGAGATTATACAACTCAATAATAAAAGAACAAGCAATCCAATTAAAAAATGGGCAGGAGATTTTAATAGACATTTCTCCAAAAAGGAAATACAAATTGCCAGAAAAGCGCATGAGAAAACGTTCCATATCACTAGCTATTAGTGAAATGCAAATTAAAACAACAATGAGATATCATCTAACACTGGGTAGAATGGCTATTACTAAAAAAAAAAAAAAAAAAAAAAAAAAGACTGCAATAAGGGCTGGAGAGGATGTGGAGAAATAGAACACTCCTTCACTGTTGCTGGGAGTGTAAAGTGGTGCAGCCTCTGTGAAAGACAGTTTGGCGGTTCCTCAAGAAGCTAAATATACAACTGCCATATGATCCAGCAATTCCTCTACTAGGAATATATCCAGAAGAACTAAAAACTATGACATGAACAGACATCTGCACACTGATGTTCATAGAGGCATTATTCCCAATTGCCAAAAGATGGAAACAACTCAAGTGTCCATCAACCAATGAATGGATAAACAAAATGTGGTATATACATATGATGGAATACTATGCTACAGTAAGAAGAAATGAAATTGGGGCACATGTGATAACATGGATGAATCTTGAAGACATTATACTAAGTGAAGTAAGCCAGACACAAAAGGACAAATATTACACGGTCTCATTAATATGAACTAAATATGAAGAATAAACACATGGAATTAAAAGTTAGGGTATAAGTTATTAGGAGATAAGAAGAGGGTTGAGAGGAACTACTGATGCTTAATGTATGTAGAAGCTTTAATTAACTTGACTGTAAAAGTGTGGAAATGGATAGAATTGATGGTCACACATTATAGTGAATAGCAACTGGTTTATAAATGGGATTGTGGCTGAAAAGGGTAGTCTGAGTAAGTAAATGTCAATTGAAAGTAATCTAAAGAATAATCTAGGGACTGAGTAACACAGTGAGCCCAGAGGTGGACGAGAATTGTGTTTGAGAGTACAAATTCAAGAGTGCCCTTCTGTGAGCCAGAGTAGGTGTACATCACTATTGCATGGTGGTGAGAATGTGGAGAAGCATGTGAAAACTACAATTGGTGTGACCTATAGACTGTGGTTAACAGCAATAGTATAATATTCTTGCATCAATGCCAAAGATGTACTGTGTTGAAAATGGAGGTGTACAGAGGAGGTGTGCCAGATGTATGCTGTGGACCATGGTTGTTGTTGGTGGTGTGGTGGTGGTGTCTCATAGTCTCATAGTGACAGATGTTCCAGCATGGTGTGGTGTGTTGGTTAAGGGGTGTTGCATGGAAATTCTACATGTGTGGATGGTTGTTTTGCCAGTTCACAACCTCTGTGATAGAATATATTTTTTTAAAAATAAGGTGGGTTGGGGGAAAATGCATCAAATGTAGGATGGGGACTATAGATAGTGGTAATATTTTGATGATGCTCTTGCATAGTTTGTAACAAATGTTTCACAACAATGCAAAGTACTGGTGGAGGTGTGATGTATGAGACCCCCATATGATGTTATGTGCATTATTTTGTAAGTTTACAGTCTTTACTATACACTTATTGTTTATGCATGTCATGTATAATGATATACTTCAATTTAAAAATTATTGGGAAAAAAAGCCATCAACATTGGGAGGATGCAGCCTCTGAATGCATCTGGCTTTTCCCAGTCTTGTGGGCTAGTATGTCATGGCTTGCACCCTGTTTTGGCCTGCTTACCACCATCTTCTTTATCCTTTTATTTGCAACCATATATTTTAATATATAACCAAGTTAATTCCTTCCAGAATCAACACCTTCCAGAACAAAATATTAATTCTGCAGGGATTACATCCAGTTCCAACCACAATTCTGGATACATTTTTTCTCACCCTTAATAGAATAACCAGAGGATTTTACACTCTGTCAGTCAGAGCCTACTCCCCCTAACCAGAAGAAAGCAGCTACAGAAGAATGACTATTTCCCTTCACCTCCCAATTAAGAAAAAAGGTGTAATTTCTCTGTGGGGCAAAATGAGGCAGGATAGTATAGGGAAAGAAGGAAGGCAGCTGAGACCCATCAGAGAACATGACCATAAGACAATACCCAGAAACCTCCTGAGGGGAAGCTTACTACAAAAGAACAAAGGTGGAAAGATCCTGAGAGACCCCAGCAATAGGATCCCATTTGGAACAATTTCTGGTTTCAGAGGGAAGCTCTGGATACCTCCAAACAACAGGTCTCAGTATTGATCCCCTGACAGCTAATAGGTGGGAGACATAAGGCAACAAATCAGTAAAACAAATAGCTCAGGCCTTTCCCCAACATTAGGAAGAGGAGGAAGGAAAGTTCTTAAAAGGCCTAACCTGGGGCTCCATATGCACATCTCCCCTTGAAACACACCCAAAATCTTTGTCTCAGATTGTGTAATGATTTACTTTTATTGTTTTTTAATAAACTCGCTACTCCCTAGCCAAAATAATTTAAAAGTATAAAATGAGATATCATCTAATACCTATTAGACTGGTGACTATTGAAAAAAAACAGGGAACTATAACTTTTGGAGAAGTTGTGGAGGAATAGGAACACTCATCCACTGCTGGTGGGATTGTACAATGGTGCAGCCATTGTGATGGGCAGTTTGGCCATTCCTTAGGGAGATGACTATAAAACTGCCATATGATCCAACAATCCTACTGATGAGTATATACCCAGAAGAATTGAAAGCAGAGAAACAAACAGATATATTTGCCCCAATGTTCTAACAGACATTATTCACTATTGCCAAAAGATGGAAGCTACCCATGTGTCCATCAACAAATGCTTGGGAAAGTAAATTGTGGTATATACGTACAATGGAATATTACTCAGCTGTAATAGGAATAAGGAATGCAGTAGTAACACAGGGGAAAATATGGATGAATATTGAAGATCTTATGCTGAGTGAAGTAAGCCAGTCACTGAAGGAAAAATATTTTGTGACTTCACTCATATGACTCAAGCAAATTGAGCAACTCACAAAGCTAGAGTTTGGAAGATAGGTTATCAGGAGAAAGGAAGTGAGTAGAGGGTGGTGCACTGATGCTCAATATTTGCAAATTCTATGATAAGGTGAAAAGGGGTGGTTTGGCAGTAGATGGGGTTGATAGTGGTGCAGTGAAGTGATTGAGTTTGATGGTGCTGGAATGTGAGGGGATGTAAGGTAGGGGAGTTTGGTTGGAATATCAAAGGAATTGGAGGGAAGGCTGGAGTAAATAGCAGGTAAACTGTAGGAATTTGAAGGTCTGTGGTTAAAAATACAATGGTAGGAATGTTTTCTATATAAAAAATGGCAGGACAAGTTTACTGGTGCAGAACATTGGGGGAGGGGGTATATGTGGGATAGGAGGGCACCTGGGGCATGCTTCTATAGAATATGAACGTGTTCATCTTGTCATTGTGTGTTACTTCAGTGGGAAGGGACACAAAAATAAATGAGAAAATATTAAACACTCATCCTGGCAGTACTACTATGTTCTCAGTTAGAGGGGCAAGGATCTCTAGAGAACAGAGGTAGTGCTAATAAAAGAAAACAGACAAATATATCAAGCCCTCCATATTATTGCAAATGATGATGGATCTTAATCTCCAAAAATTGGAACTTAGTTGTTACCATAGGTTCTGAGGGGAGTAGGAGGGAAGAATAGAATAGATGGAACATAAGACCTTGGAATTGTTCTGCATGATCTTGCAAGGATGGATACAGGTCATTTTACATTTTGTCAAAATCTATAAAAGTTTCAAACGTTACACATAATATATAACATTGACCATGGTTAGTAGCAAAGCTTAAATGTTTTTACATCAATTATAACAAATGTAACATACACTTGTTAAATGTTATAAATAGGGGAGAGGGGAAGGGGATTCAGTCTATAAGAATCCCTTATATTTTCTCTGTAACTTTTGTATAATCTAAAGCTTCTTTTAATATAAAGAGAAAAAAATAAGACACTGGGGAAACATACAGAAGAAACTGTCACTGTATATAAAAGATAACATATGGTGATGAAAGAACAATTGAAAAAATGTTTATTGTACTTTATTTTCCTATTTTTATTTTTTACATGTTTATGTATTTTATTAATGTTATTGTTTTATTTTATCATTATTTTTATTTTTTATATTTTTGGCTTTGTTTTTGGGGTGGTTTTGAATCACAGAAGGGTCAAAACCATGGCAGGGAAGAATTACTGGTGTTGGGTGTTGGTAATGGGGGGATGTGTAGGGATGGATGCAACTGGGTCATGCCTCTATGGCATATAAATATGTACAAGTGGTCATGGGACATTTTCACTATAGGTGGAAATCTACACAATAACCAAAGAATAATGAATTCCCATCTTGGGAAGTCCTACTACATTCTCTAATAGAGCAGCAAAAATCCCATGAGTACATTGGCAATGTTTAGTGAGGGAGAACAGACCATTATGATAGGCCCTTGATATTGATTGTTGTATTTATAAACCTTTTCTCAAGAAATTGAAACTTAGTGTGGTATTATATATTGCCTAAGATTTACATCCAGAAAGCGTCCTTTTTACTCAAATGTGGCCTCTCTCTAAGTTTAACTCAGAATATAAATGCACTACCTTCTCCCTGGTGTGGGACATGACTCCTTGGGGATAAGCCTCCCTGGCACTGAGCAATATTACCAAGCACCAACTAGTGAAGCATTTGGTAAAAAGACTTTGACCAAAAGGGTAAATATTAAAAACAAATGAATTTTTATGGCTAAGAGATGTCAAAGTGAGTCAGGAGGCCATTCCAGAGGTTACACTTATGCATGTCTCAGCAGGATCTCATTGACTGCCACAGTAAACAGTGCCTAAAACAGGAAGCCTCCTATGGGTTCTAGAGACATATAGACACTATAGGCAGGGCAGACAAACTCAGGAATTCAGCATCCTGTCATTGGGTCTTACTTTGGAATATATGCTCCCCAATATAAACAGAGTTAGACTCATTTACAATTTCCCTACAAATGACTCATATGCCCCCTTTATTTGAACCTATAATTAGCACTTTACTCAGAGACTGAAATCTTCAGTCTGTTCATATGCTGGGTGATCTTTGAATCTCAGCAATTATTGCAACACCTACTCTCCAGTTCATTGATCTCATCTACGGCAACTAACAAAATAATGAAGATGGTTATGTTCCTCCCCAAAACAGAGAGTCTCTACAACTGCAAGCAAGCCAGTTCCATCCATCTGCCCCTGGGATCTAAACCATCCTCAATTGGGAACAGAGTGGGCATCACCATCCCCAAATCCTCAAGACTGAGGAATCTACAAACATAATGGAGCCTGCAACTATGGACTTAAATGGAATTATGCTTATTCTAGCAACAGAAGAACTTGTATCATTGATATAAAGATAGTGGCTACAAGAGGTCCTGAAGGATGAGAGAAGGAAGAATAAGTGTAACATGGGGTACTTTGAAGATATTATAATTTTCTTGCATGACATTGCAAAGATGGATACAGGCCATTATACATTTTGTCAAAACCTATAAAATTGTGCAGGACAGAGTGTAAACTGTAATGTAAACTATAGTTCATAGTTAGCAGCAATGCTTCAATATGTGTTCATCAATTGTAACAAATGTACCACACTAATGACAGAATTTGTTAATGTGGGAAAATGTGGGATAGAGAAGGGCTGGGAATCCCCTATATTTTTGGTGTAATATTTATGTAATCTTAAGCTTCTTTAAAAATGAAAAAAAAGTAAAAATAAATATTTTCCAGAAAAATTGGCCTTCAAAAATTAGGGCAAATTTAAAATATTCTCAGAAAACAAAAATTGAGAGATTTTTGTCAAAGAGAGATATTCCTTATAAGATATTCTAAAGGTTGTTCTGCAGGATTAAAGAAAACACAGAAGAGAGTGATTTGAACTAGTGTGAAGAAATTAAAATTACCCATCAGGGGAACTAAAAATTTAAAAATAGACACAAAGTAAAGATGAAATGTATAAAAATCAAAGTAAAAAATGTCTGAAATAAGTACTGCCTTTACAGTAATAACACAAAATGCTGATAAATTAAACTCCCATATCAAAAAACAAAGATTGGGAGAATAGGTAAAAAAACATGTGGCAAATTTACATTGTTTACAAGAGACATACCTTACACCAAAAAAAAAAAAAAAAAAAAACGTAAAAAACAAACATAAAACAAATGGGTTTAAAGTGAATGGTTGGAAAAATATATTCTTTCCATACAACCAAAAAGATTTTGTGTAACTACAATAATATAAGAAAAAAAGTTGGGAAGCGGCTGTGGCTCAATCAGTAGGGCTCCCGTTTACCATATGGGAGGCCCTGGGTTCGGTTCCAGGGGCCTCCTGGTGAAGGCAAGCCCGCCTGCACGGCGTGGTTAGCTGACCCAACGAGCACAAGCAGCAAGGGCGTATAAACGAATAAATAAATAAAATCTTAAAAAAAAAAAAAAAGTAGACTTTAAATGCAAAGCTGCTATAAGAGACAGGGAAATAAACTGAATATGGATAAAAGGAGCAATACTCCAAGAAGAAATAATAATTAAAAATATTCATGCACCTCTTCCAAAAACTCATGAGGCAACTTTGGCAAAGTTTAAGGAAGAAATAGACATCTGTAGGATATACTTCGGTACACCACTCTCATCAATAAATAGACCATCTGGACAGAGAATCAGTAAGAAAACAAGAACTTGAATAATGTGATAAATTAACTAGACCTAACAGATAAATACAGGATACTGCACTCCAAAAGAGAAGGGAATAAATACTGCTCAAAAGCACATGGATCATTCTCCAAGATAGACCATACATTGGGTCAGAAAACAGGGTTCAATAAATGTAAGATTAAAATTATAGCACTTCCTTGGATCATAATGGAATGAAGGTGGAAATCAATAACAAGCAGAGAACTGAAAAATTTATGGAGATTATGGATGTTAAACAATACATTCTTAAACAATAAGTGGGGCAAATAAGAAATTGCAAAAGGCATAAATAAATAGCTCGAGATGAATGAAAATGAGAACATCACATATGAAAACTTATGGAAGGACATTCTGTGCTCATTGATATGAAGACTAAATGTAGTCAAAATACCTGTTCTACCCAAATAGATTTACAGATTCATCACAATCCCAATTAAAACCCCAATGAACTTTTTATCAAAAAATGCAAAAGCAAATTATCAAATTTATTTGGAAGGATAAATTTGCCAGGAACACCTTGAAAAGTAAGAATGAAGTAGGAGGACTCTCACTTACTGACATAAAAATATATTACAGGAGATAGAGCAAGATGGCATTGATTTAAGTGGGCACTCACCAGCTATCTTGTAAAAAATGGCTGAAAAGGGGCAAGATCCTGACTGAGTGAGCTGCTTTGAGATCCTACAGAGCAAGAGGATTCAGTGCATTGATCTGGAGGGGACTGGACAAAGAGATTAAAAAACCCGAGGGAAAACCATAAGTTTCTCACCTGGTGGCTGGAAACAATGGGTGGCTAAGCCCTACCCTCAAAGCAAAAAGCTCTGGGAAGCCCCTTACTTCCACCAGCCACCGAGCAAGAGGGAGCATTCTCAGGGAGTAAGAGAGTTCTAGTAAAGGGTGGAGAGGGGTTTCCTTTCTGTGGGTTTGATTACCTGGACACTTTTTGAACTTTAGGGAGCATAACAGCTGGCAAAAGTTGGCTCTGGGAAGAGGAGAGAAGCAAATTTGCTAAGGCAGCTTGGTATACCTAGCCAACTTGGGAGAGATGAACTTGGGTTGGGAGAAGATAGAGTCAGGCAATTGACTACTCCCATGCTGAAAACTATCAATATTTCAATTCCCCTGGGGGGGTGTTAAGCAATATGTAGTGCTTAATAACCTTCCAAGAGCCTATTTAGGGTTCCCTGGGAGGAGGGGGAGGTCTGAAAGAGGTTTGAGAGTCATTTTTCTATGTTGCGTTCAGATACCAGTGTCCCATTTAAATTTCAAAAGGGAACTCAACCTGACCGGGAGAAACAAGGGAGGGGATCTGATCACACAGGTTATCACATCCTGCTGCCCTGGATAGAAGGCAATAAGAATAAAAAGGCGGCAGGGACAGTCAGACTCCTAATCAGTGGGAATCTACCCAACTGCAGAGTCAAACCTGCCCTAGGGAAAGTGATTGGATAGCTCTCTAGCTAACTGACACAAGGAGAAAGTTTAGCTCAGTGGAGGAGTCTCCAATTAATTTAAGTATACGAGGTCCCTGGTATGATTCCCACCTCTTCTTAAAGTAGTGATCCACAGGGTTATCAAACACCCAGATGATATTTAAACACCCAGATGATATTTTACACATAGACATTATTTTTGTATTAGCTTCTCTTAGGTCTCTTATTATTCTTTAAAAAGTTATTTTAAAAAATATATAACTTAGTTTACTCACTAAAACCCTATTCAAAACCTGAAGAGGGCAGGCTGCAAGGTAATTGATTGATGAACACTGGCAGCCTGAGAAGCTCCTCAGGGGCCTAAGAGCAAAAGCGGTTTTTCCTAAGTGTTTGTTTGATTACTTGCTTGAGTGTTTGTTGTTTGTCCTTTTTCCTCCCTTTCTCCCCCCTCCCATTTTTCTTCTTTTCATTAATTAAGAGCTGCTGTCTTGTTTCTTGTTTGCTTTGTTTCCACCTTCCCTTTATTTCCCCTTCTATTGCATACCAATTTTGTCTACCTATGCTAATTCTTTTCCAACCTTCCTCTTCCTATCTTCTGCTTTCTGTTTTGTTCTTACCTTCCACCTCTCTTTGTTTGTCATCACTTTTTCTTGTTTTTATTTCTATATCCTCTATTTTTTGTTTAGTTTCTTTTTTAACTTTTTTCTAGTTGTCTTTTCTCTTTCCCTCTCCTCTCATCATTCTGGTCAGTTAATTCACTCTAGATATCTTTCTCTATTCCTTTTTTCATTTCATTGTTTCTACCTGACTTTTTTATTCTTATTCATTTCACTTCTTACATGAGTTAATAATTCATTTTCTTCAGTCTTATATGTTTCTTCTTCCACATTTTACTATTATTATTACTATTATTCTTTTTCTCTTCTTACCTCTTTCCCTTCATCTGGACCTAATCTTTTTCTTTCAAGGGAACACAGGCAACAGCAAGGAGGTAAAAAAGGAGGAACAAAGTGTCAAAGGGAAAACTTACAACACACAAAAACAACAACTAAACAAACCCCAGAGTAGAGAGAGAAACTAATCAACTTGAATAAACCCATCAAGATAAAGTGATGACTAAACACCAAAAAAAATTATAAACCATACTAAGAAATGGGAAGACATGGCCCAGCCCAACAGACAAACTGAAAACCAGAAGGAGGAGCAGAACATGGAAGAACAAATCAGACTGTCCAAACAAATATCATGAACAAACTTAATGAAGTGAAGAAGAGATTAAATATGTTAAGAAGAAACATTAATGTTAAGAGAACATGATGAAGAAATTGTAAACATACATGAAAAGATAATGGATATTATGGTGATGAAAGGTACAATCCAAGAATTAAAAAATACACTGGAAGCACATAACAGCAGATCTGAACAGGCAGAGGAAAGAATTAGTGATGTGGAAGACAGTACATCTGAAATCAAACAGGTAGTAGATAAGATAGACAAGAAGATAGAAAAAATCCAGCAAGGACTTAGGGATGTGAACAACAACACAAAATTCACAAACACATGCATTACAGGCATCCCAAAGGAAAAAAGAGAAGGGAAAGGGGAAGGAAGGAGTGTTGGGAGAAATAATAGCTGAAAACTTCCAAACCCTATTGAGGGAGGTGGATGTACATGTCCAGGAAATGCAGCACACCCAAACAGTATATATCCCAACAGACCTACTCCAAGACATATACGTGTCAAATTATCCAATGCTCAAGACAAAGAGAGAATACTGAAAGCAGCAAGAAAAAAGAGTCCTATCACATGCAAGGGAAGCTAAATAAGATTGAGTGCTGATCTCTCATCTGAAACCATGGAGGCAAGAATGCAGTAGTATGACATAGTCAAGGTGCTAAAAGAAAAAACTTCCAGCCAAAAATTCTTTATCCAAAAAAGCTGGCATTTAAAATGAAGGAGAATTCAAAATATTCACAGATAAATAGAAATTAAGAATGTATGCCAATAAGAAATCTGCCCTTCAAGAAATATTAAAGGGAGTGCTGCAGGTTGAAAGGAAAAAATAAGAGAGAGTTGGGAGAGAATGTAAGAAAAAAATTTTTAAGAAAGAGAAATAAAAACAACATATGACATACATAAACCCAAATAAAATATGGCTAATGTATGTATTTCCTTAATAGTAATAACAATGGATGTTAATTGATTAAACTCACCAGTCAAGAGACACAGATTGGCAGAAAGCATAAGGAAATATGACCCATCTATATACCGTCTACAAGAAACCCACCTTAGACTCAGGTATTCAAGTAGGCTGAAAGTGAATGTCTGGAAAACAATTCTACAATTTAAATAAAACAACCAGAAAAGGGTGTAAGTAGCTATGCTAATATTAGACAAAATAGACTTTAAATGCAAAACTATTGTAAGAGACAAAGATAGACACTATATATTAGTAAAAGGGGTAATCTTCCAAGAAGAAAGAACAATCATAAACATTTATGCACCTAATGGGGGCACCTCAAAATACATGAGGCAAACACTGGAAAGGCTAAGTCAAGAAATAGATGTCTCTGTTATTATAGTGGGGGACTTTAATACATGATTATCACCATTAGACCAAGCATCTCGACAGAGAATCAATAAAGAAACAAAGACTTTGAATAATACATTAGTTAGTTTTGTGTGGAACCACCAAACTGTCCTCCACAATGGCTGGACCATTCTGCATTCCCACCAGCAGCAGATGAGGGTTCCCATTCCTCCATATCCTCTCCAACAGTTGTTGTCCTGAGTTTATTTTAATGGCCACCAATCAAATGGGGTGTGAGATGATATCTCAGCAATTCCACTGCTGAGTATATGCCCAGAAGAATTGAAAGCAAAGATGAACAGATATATACACATCAGTGTTCATAGTGGCATTATTCACTATTGCCAAAAATTGGAATCAACCCAAATGCCCATCAAAAGATGAATGAATAAACCAAATGTGGTACATACATACAATGGAATATTTTTCAGCTGTATTAACACACAGGAAAACATGGATGAATATTGAGGACCTTATGTTGAGTGAAGCAAGCCATGCATTGAAGGACGAATATTACATGACCCCACTGATATGAGTTAAGCAAATTAAGCAGATCCAGAAAGCTAATATCTGGAAGATAGGTTTGCAAGAAATAGAAAGGGAGAATAATGTTTTAAGCCAATGCCCATATGGGCATAATCTATGATAAGGTGGAAGTGTGTAGTTGGGCATTGAAGTGATATGACAGAGGGTAGTGATACTATTGGGTTAAACAGTGTAAGTTTGACAGTTGGCTAGGGAGGGGAGAGTGGGTTGTGTAGTCCATTGAATTGGGGGGATGGTTGGAGGAGGGACCAGATGAATACTGGGGATTGTCAAGTATGTGGTTGAAAGTACAAAGTTGGGGATGCTCTGATGGCAATATGACAAGGAAGGGTTACTGGTTTAGGGTTTTGAATGGGTGGCATCCATGACAGGCACACCTGTGGCAGACTTCTAGGGAGTGTTCAAGTGATCATTTTGTCATAATATGTATCAGTGGATGGAGACCCACATAATGAGTGGGAAGGAGCTGGACTCCCATCCTGGGGAGGACCAATAGGTTCTCAAACAGAGGGGTGGGAGTCCCTCAAGAACATGGGCATGTCCTAATAGGAGAGGACAAACAGAACATCAAGACCTGTGTTGTTGCAAGTAACTATGAATCTTGTCATCCAAGGAGTGAAGCTGCGTGGTTGCCATGGGCCCCTAGGGGAAGGAGAGAGAGGAATAGAATAGATGGAAGAAGGCATATTTAGGAAACAATGTAAGTGTTCTGAAAGATCTTGCAGTGTTGGATACAGGCCATGTTAAATTTCAGCAAAAAATTTATAAAAGTATATGGTCTAAAATGTACACCATAATGTAAACCATTGACCATGGTTAGTAGCTATGTTTCAATTTTTGTACATCAGTTGAAACAAATGTACCATTTACACATAAAAAGGTTACCAATAGAGGAAGGTGGAAAAGGGGGAGAATATTGGGTATATAGGAGTCCCCTATATTTTGTATGTGACTTTACTGTTACCTAAAACTTCTTTGAAGACAATAAAAAAAAAAGTAAGACACTGGGGAAGAAATGGAAGAAAATGTAACTATATATACTGGACATTAGATATCACACTGATGTAAGGCAAAATGTCAAAAAAAATTTAAATAGTTTTCATTATTTTTAATATCCCAATTTTTCAAAATTTTAAATTTTAATTTAGTTATACTTTTTCTAAATTGTGTATTTAATTTCTTATGTTTAAACCTACCAATATTATTTCGTTTTCCTATTAATTGCATTTGGTGATGTTCTTTGCTTCATCTTTGAAGAAATTTGACCACAGAAGGGTTAGAACTGTGGCAGGGGAGGATCACTGCTGTGGGGTGTCAGTGATAGGGGATATTTGGGAGAAAGTTCACCTGGGCATAAATTTAAGGCATATAGATGTGTTCAAATGTTCATGGGGCATTGTCACAGTGGGTAGAGATTCACACAATAACTGAAAGAATAATGAATTCCTATCTTGGGGAGCTCTGCCACATTCTCTATTGCAACAGCAACAACCACCTGAGTACAAGGGCAATGACCAGTGAAGAAGGATGTTCCATTGATGGGCCCTTGCTTTTGGTGACTATGCTTATGAGTGTTTGCTCTTGAAATTGCAACTTAGCGTAGTGTTGTAGGGTGCCTAAGAGTTACCCCCTGAGAGACTCTATGTTGCTCAAATGTGACCTCTCTCTAAGCCAAACTTATCATATAAATGCATTACCTTTCCTCCCACGTGGGACACAACTCCCAGGGATGAACCTCCCTGGCACCAAAGAATTACTATCAAATACCTACTAGTAATACAACTGGAAAAAAAACTTGAATAAAAGGGGGGAAAGTTAAAGACAAATGAGTTTTTATGGCTAAGAGACTTCAAAGTGAGTTGTAGGTCATCCTAGAGGTAATGCTTATGCATGTCTCTGCAAGATCACATAGACTGCCAAAGTAGATACTACCCCAAATGGTGGGAATCTTGAGACCTCTGGAGATACTGAGGTCCCACAGTCATGGCATTTAGCTCCAGAGTTTGGTGCCTTGCAGTGGGCCCTACTTTAGAGTTTGTGCTCCCGAGTATGACAAAGTTGTAGTCAGTTTTGACTTTTCTACACATGCCTCTTCTGTCTCTTCTATTTGATCCTATAGTTGAAGCTAGAGTTGGTAGGTGTATGCCCAAGAGACTTGTATCTTTGGCTGCTCTTGTGCCAGCTGGAGCCTGAGCCTCAGTGGAGTTTCAACATCAACTCTCCAGTGCATTGGACTCACCCAGGACAACTAACAAGGTGGAATGGACAACCTCCATACCAAGGAACCGAGAGAGTCTACAACTGCAAGCAACTGTGTCCCATCCATCAGGCATATGAGATCCAAACACCCTCTTAAATATAGGTGGTGTGGGCATCACCATCCCAGAATCCTCAGGATTGGGGAATAAAATATTGACTAGAGTGGACTTACTGGTATTCTACTATAGACTTATTGTGATTCTAACAATGGAAGAAATTATATCATTGATGTGGAGATAGTGACCACTGAAGGTGCTGAAGGCAGGGAGAAGGAAAAAGAGGTGTAATATGGGGGCATTTTCAGCACTTAATGTTGTCCTGAATCACATTGCAATGACAGATACTGGTCATTATATATCCTGCCATAACCTACAGAATTAAGTGGGAGAGAGTGTAAACTACAATGCAAACTATAATCTATCTTCAATGTCAATGCTCCAAAATGTGTTCATCAGTTGCTGTACCAAACTAATGAAAGAAGTTGTTAATGTAGGGAAAAGTGGGAGGTGTGGGACATATGGGAGTCTCTTACATTTTTTTAATGTAACATTTTATGTAATCTATATATATTTTAGAAAAAAATTTAAAATATATTTAAAAAGTCAATTATCTTTTAGAGCAAGGGTTGGCAAACTGGAGCCATGGACTGAATCTGGCCCTTTGCTTGATTAAAATGAAGTTTTATTGCAACATAGCTGCAATCATTCATTGACATATTATCTATGTATGACTTCATGCTACAGTGATAGAGTTGAGTAATTGCAACAGAGATTGTATGGTCCCCTAAACCTAAAATATTTACCATCTGCCTGTTACATAAAATGTTTTCCCAACAATATATTGAAGTAATTAAAATTAAGAAAAATAAGTTTAAAAAGAAACATTAAAAAGCCACAGTGATGAAAACTGTATGGTATTTGCACAGTGTTAGACCTATTGACCAGAGGAATAGAATTGAGAGATCAGAAATAGACCACACATCAACATCTAACTGATATTTGACAAGGGTGTCATGCTTCCTCAATGAGGAAAAAATGGTTTCTTCAATAATGGTGCAGGGACAACTGGATATTCATATCCAGAAGAATGGAAGAGGATACTACCTCAAATGTTATACACAAATTAACTCAGGATGGATCAAAGACCTAAATATAAGAGACAAGATCATAAAACTCCAAGAAGAAAATGTAATATCTTCAATAACTTGTGGTTGGCCAAGATTTAATAAATTTTACATCCACAGCACAATGAATGAAAGAAAAATTAGATAAATGGGACCTACTTAAAATTTAAAACAAAACTTTTGTGCTCAAAAGGAATTTGCAAAGAAAGTGAAAAGTCAGTCTATACAATGGAAGAAAGTATTTGGAAACAATATATCTGATAAAGGTCTAGTATCCAGCATATATAAGGAAATCTTACAATTCAACATTAAAAAGACAACCCAAATTAAAAATGGGCAAATGCAATAAATCAAAAATTTTTAAAAGATGAAAAACAAATGGCTAAAAGCACAAGAAAGGATGTTCAACATCACTTGCTATTAGGGATATGTAAATCAAAACTGTAATGAGATATCATTTCACACCTTCTAGACTGGCTGTCAAAAAATAGAAAACTAGACAAGTGTTGGAAAGGATGTGGAGAAATATGAACACTCATTCTCTGCTTTTGGGAATGTAGAATAGTGCAACTACTCTGGAGGAGAGTTTGGTATTTCCTCTTGAAGCTAAGCAGGAATTGCCATATGATCCAGCATTCCCACTACTAGGTATATACCCAAAAGAACTGAAAGCAGGGACATGAACAGATATATGCATCCCAGTATTCACAGCAGCATTTTCACAATTGCCAGAAGATGGAGGCAACACAAGTGTCCACCAACAGATGAATGGATAAACTTAAAGTGGTATACACATGTGATGAAATATTATTCAGCTGTAAGAAGGAATGAAATAATGACACATACAACAACATGGATGAACCTCAAGGATCTTATGATGAGCGAAATCATCCAGACACAAAATGACAAGTATTCTATGATATCATTGATAAGTAAATTTTTATAAGCAAACAGATAGAGGTAGAATATAGAAGATAGGTTCCCAGGAGATACAGTGGGAGTAGAGCATGAGAAGTCAACCTTTCATCTCTACAAAGTTTATAAGTAGGTTGATTTTAATGGTTTAGAAATGGACAGAGGTGAGGGTAGAGCAATGGTGTGAGTTTAAGTAACAGTGATGGGGTAAGTCTGTGAACATAGTTAAAGGGAAACTTTGGGGTATATATGTTGCTACAAGGAAAATCTGAGGCTAAAACGTGATTTTATAACAGTTAATCCTGTAGTTAATGAAGGTTGTGGTTAATAATACAAATATAAGAATATTATCTCAGGACCTATAAGAAAGATACATCATTTGAATAGGGTATTCATAAGAGGGTGGTATATGGAAGAAAAATTCTCCTAAAGTAATATATGGACTATAATTAACAGCAGTAGTTTGACATCCTTGCATCAATTGTAACAAAGTTACCACATCAATGTTAAGTATCAAAAATGGGGTAGCATTTTGGAGGGTTGCATATTTTATTCTCAGAAAAATGTTATAGGCTGCAGAAATAACCAAGTTTCCTTGTCCATTATTCTCTTTTCCTCTGTGACTTTTCTGAAAGTACATGTGAAAATGTTTACATAATAACCAAGGCAAGTATATGATCTCTGTTCCAATTCTCAAGTTACATGACACTGGTAAGAAGGGAAAGATAAGATATGGACAGGTGTCCTGATTTCTTTGAACATACTGAAAGTTATATAGCTAGATACCTCCATGGAATATAAAGGTATCCTGGTTGCCCATAGGTGTGTTTTCTGAATAGACAAAAGCCCCCAAAGTAGCTAACAAAATATTATATTTATCTTAGAGAATTCCAGCTCCTTTCTAAAACAAAATGACAAAAAGATCTGTATTATATGAGCCTTGCCTGTCTCTTAGGAAAACTTCAAATAAACTCATAACCTTCTGTCCAACGTGGGACCTACTCCTGGGGATGAGTTTACCTGACACCAAAGGATTATTACCATAGCTTAATGAGTGGTGTCTTTGGAGGAAGAACTTAACAAAAGTGGTAAATGCTATGTGTAAGAGATTTCAAAGTGAGTCGGGATGTCATTCAAGGAGTCATAATTATCCAGATCTCTGCCAGTCTTCACAAACTTCCACAGTAATAAAAATCTCAAACAAAAGTGCTCCTGAGGTCCACACAGAATTTAGACACCATAGACAAGCCATATGGCCTTATGAAATCTGCAGCCCCTCACTAGGCCCTATCTAGTAATATATAGAAATCTATTTCCTCAATATAACATAGTATAGTTTCATAAATTCCTTAATCACATCTTGTCTACACCTTTTATCTGAACCTAATATTTTCAATTTACCTGTTAAGTATAGTCCACAGAGATTAATAGGCTTCAGATTGTTCATATGTTACTCAAACTCTGAAATATATCAGATATGTGGTTAACAGATCAATCACAAATAAAGAGATAGAATCAGTCACCAAAATCCTGCCAGCCAAAAAAGACAGACTAAATGATTTCACTGATCCAATCATTGAAGAAGTATTCATTTCAAATCCTGCTCAACTCTTCCAAAAAATTGGAGAGAAAGGGATACTACTTAACTCATTCTATGAGGCCAAAATCATCCTAATACCAAATCCATATAAAGATACTACAAGAAAAAAACATTATAGACCAATTTCTCTTATGAATATTGATACAAAAATCCTTAACAAAATACTTGAAAATTGAATCCAACATCACATTAAAATAATTGTACAACTTGATCAAGTGGGCTTTATCCCAGGTATGCAAGGGTTGTTTAACACAGGAAAAGCAAATTACATTATATACCACATTAACAAATTGAAAGGGAATACCTGTATGATCATCGCTATTGAAGCAAAAAAGCATTTGTTAAAAATCCAGCATCCTTTTTGGTAAAACATTGGATTAAAAGGAAGCTTTCTCAACAGGATAAAGGACAAACAGACAGCTTACATCATATTATGGTGAAAGGCTTAAAGTTTTCCCTCTAAGACTGGAGATAAGACAAGGATGCCCACTCTCACCAATGTTATTTAACATTGTGGTAAAAAATCTAGCTAGAACAATTAGGTAAGGAAAAGAAATAATTGGTTTGAGCTCCTGTGTTCTTAAAATATATATTTAGGCATGTGTAATTTTAAGTAAAATAATTAATTTATGATAATCTCAAGGGCATAAATAATCAATGCACTGCTGGAAAATTATGTTAGGAGTTGAATTTTAAATTGAAATAAAAATCCCACACATTTGGTACTAAAGGGTTATAACAATACCATTTTCATGGCGTAGAGTAAATAATATTAACAATATAAAATATGTAATAATATAATAAAAATAGTGTTAATATTTACCTATCATGAAAAATGAAAATTTATAGCAAGTTGATTGTATAATAATATTTTTGGAAAAATTTTATTTGTTACAGCAAAAATATCTTAATGACATAAAATTATTTACTTTTGTCTAGAAATACAATTCCTGAAAAAAAAAATCGCTGTATCTTATTCAAGACATTAAAGGAAACAAAATACCACTCTTCTACAATTTAGAATTATTTTTCAAAATATTAAATTGTTTATTTATAAAATAAGTACCCATTACTAGGTTGGTAGTACTTCAGTTTTAACAAGAAATGATGCATATTCCCTCAAGATTCTTAATTGTTGCTTCTCCTAAGGGGAAAGGTGGCATAATATAAATTATAGAATAATTTCCAATATGAGCTCTTTATATAAGTGAGGTATTTGTTTTTCTTAACTGATGCTTTTTTTTTTTTCTTTTTGCCAGATCACTTTATTTTCATCTTGTTGAAATCTTGTATTGGTAAGGAAATCTCTGAAACTGAGAAGCAAGAAAATTCTTTGTTAAATTTTGGATTTTTTAAGGTAAAAAAATTAGATATTTGTGAAGATGCTTATATGGTGTGGTGTAAGAATTTACACATTTAAGGTAGTTGTTAAAGTCCAATATTAATTAGATAATATAATGTATATATTTTAATAATATTAGAGTGGATGGCTAAGTGAATGTATGAAAATTGTTCCAGTCTGAAGAAACATTCATTCCACACAAGGGTGACCAATACCATTGTATGTAAATTTCTGTTATATCTAAAGCATATTTCTGATCCATTCTTTTTTTATTTTATTTTATTTTATTTTATTTTATTTTATTATTATGGGTAAAAATCAAAATTCTCACAATACATACAAACATTTGCAAAATGATATATAAATATATATGCATATATGTGTATTTGCTTACAAAAATGTTATTTATATATATATATATATACATATATTTTAAGAGGTGCTTAGATTACCCAAAATATTACATGGAACCCTCTTGATTTATATTTCAAGCTTGATTTATATTTCCAAGATAATCGACAGAACAGAACAAAGCAGAGGAGAGATTACATCCTAGAAACACTTTTTTGTTTCCACAACTGTATCAGCTATTGATCCAATGGGTTAAACACGTGTGAAAGAAATCTTCTTTAGCAATGTATTTTAAGAGACAATTTAATAATCCATTTTTCAAAGAAATTTTAAATTTAAGAATTTCTTGTTATTGTATTAAATTATAAATTTTGAATTATCTTGCGATCTAAGATTTTTAGTCATAATTTTGGTTAATGAAATAATTTTCTTTTTCTCTGTATAGTGGAAACTTGAAGGAACTATTTATTAGAGGGAGAAGATTCATCTATGTTACATTTGCCTTTGACCATATGTAAACATGTAAGTGACACAAATAAAATAAGAAAGCTTAATTCCTCGTTAATTTCCAATGTAAGGCTAATCCTAGCGTCCCCTTGCTCTGGCTAATCCTTAAATGTTTGGCTATAACAATTTTAAAATATGACTTCCATATGTATAATTCATGTATTTATATGCTTATTTACACCTAGTAATCTCATATAAGTAGTTTGGGAGACTGAACTTTACAAGGCCTTTTTGCTTCTAGAGCTAATAAGCTATTGATCCACTGGTTTGATAAGGGAATTTACAGAATCTTTCACTGAGCAATACATTGTTAACAAAAATATCTCCTCTA
>JAKSZT010013347.1:229360-250420 GCA_026826555.1 Tolypeutes matacus | reverse complement strand
ACAAAGTAAAAAAAAAAAAAACATAGATTGATAGAATGGATTAAAAAAATAAAAAAAGCCATGTATTTGTTTTCTATAAGAGATGCACTTTAGATGCAAGGACACGATCAGGCTGAAAGTGAAAGGTTGGAAAAAGTTATTCCATTCAAATAGCAGTTAAAAAAAGAAGATGTAGTGGTACTAGTATAGGATAAAATAGATTTTAAATGCAAAACTACTATGAGATGAAGAAGGTTACTTTATTTTAATAAAAGGGACAATTCCCCAAGAGGAAATAATGGTAATAAATATAGATGCACCTAAGTAGGTGCCCTAAAATACATGAGGTATTGTATTAGTCAGCCAAAGGGGTGCTAATGTGAAATACCAAATATGGGTTGGATTTATAAAGGGTATTTATTTGGGGTAGAAGTCCACGGATACCAGGCCATAAAGTGTTAAGTTTCGTCTCTCACCACAGTCCATTACCACGTGTTAGAGCAAGACCATTGCCTGCGTTTGCCAGGGTTCAGGCTTCTGGGGTTCCTCTCTACCCGGGGCAGCGTTTCTCTCCGGGCTTAGCTCCTATTTCCTCCACAAGGTCAGCTGTAGATGATCAGGCAAACAGCTTGCTTCTCTTCTCCTGGGGCCTTCTTTCCAACATCAAAACTGTTTCTCAAAAGACTGCTTCAACTGTCCTTTGCCTTGCCTTTTATATTCGATTCCCCACCTACCAAGGGGTGGGGCTCAATGCCCTAATCCTAACCTAATCATGCCCAGATTAACAGATCAGTTTACAAGCATGATTCAATTATATTTTTGGAATTCATAATTACATCAAACTGCCACAGGTATACACTAGCAAAACTGATGGGAGAAATAGAAGACTACAATAATAGCTGGAGAGTTCGAGTCCACTCTCAGCATTAGATAGAACATCTGGACAGAGCATAAATAAGAAAACTGAAAGCTTGAATGATATGAGAAATTAACTAGATATAATAGATGTTTATAGAGCATTACACTCCCAAACAGCAGTATATACATTCTTCTCAAGTGCTCATGGATCTTTTTCCAGGATAGACCACATGCTGGGAGATAGATCAGATCACAGTAAATTTAAGAACATTCAAATTATACCAAACCCTTTCTCTTATCATAATGGAATAAACTTGGAATTTAATAATTGGTGGAAAAAGAGAATTTTCACCAATATATGCAGATTAAACAAAACACTTATTAATCAGTGAATCAAAGAAGAAATTGCAAGAGAAATCAGTCAATAACTCAAAACAAATGAAAATGAGAACACAACATAACAAAACTTAGGGGATAAAGCAAAGGCAATGCCTAGAGTGAAATTTATAGCCCTCGATGCTTATATCAAAAAAGAAGAAAGAGCTAAAATCAAAGACCTAACTGCACATATGCAGGAACAAGTAAAAGAACAGGAAACCAGTCAAAAAGTAAGCAGAATGAAAGAAATAATAAAGATTACAGTAGAAATAAATGAATGGAGATTAAATAAAACAACAGAGAAACTAAAGAAAACTAAAAGTTGGTTCTTTGAGAACGTCAGCAAAATTGATAAACCCTTAAATAGATTAATAAAGAAAATGGAGAATATTCATATAAATAAATTAGAAATGAGTAGAGTGGCATTAGCACTAATCCCACAGAAATAAAAGAGATCATAAGGGGTTACTATGAACAAATATGTACTAACCAATTAGACAACGTTGATGAAATGGATAAATTTCTGGAAACACATGAACAAACCACACTGACACTCAACAAACCAATCACAAGAGATTGAAACAGTCATCAAAAGCACCCACAAAATGAAAACTCCAGGATCAAATAGCTTCACAAGGTTAATTCTCCCAATTATTTAAAGAAAATCTAATACCAATCTTGCTCAAAATCTTTCAAAAAATTAAACAAGAAGGAATTCTACCAATCATTTTATGATGCTAACATAACCCTAATACCAAAGCCAAATAAAGATACAATGAAAAAAGAAAATCACAGGCCAATTTCTTTAATGAATATATATGAAAAAATCTTCAACAAAATACTTGGTAACTGAATCACAAAATACATTTTTCCCCCATTTTTTGAATATCCCAATCCTTTAATTTTATTTTTAGGATTTTTTTTAAGTTTTCATTTATTTTTTCTCTTACATTTAAACTTATAATTATTATTTCATTTTCCTATTAATTGTATTTGGCTATTATATTGGCTTCATCTTTAAAGAAGCTTTGGATCACAGAAGAGTTACAACTGGGGTGGGAGAGGATCGTTGCTGGGAGGTGTCAGGGATGGGGGGTTCATGGGAAGAAGCTCACCTGAATATGCATAAAAGGTATATAAAATTGTTCATAATACTTACAGGGCACCATCACAGTGGGTGGAGAATCACTCAATAAATGAGAGAATTCTGAATTCCCAGCCTGGAGAGCTCTGCCACATTCTCCAAGGGAGCAACAACAGTCCCCCAAGTGCAGAGGCAGTATCTGGCAAAGAAGGATGATCCTCTGATGGGCTCTTGTTATTGATGACTAGCCTTATGATTCTTTGCTCTTGAAACTGAAACTTAGCCTATTGTTACGGGGTGCCTAAGGGTTGCCTCCTAAGAGCCTCCTTGTTGCTCAAATGTGGCCTGTTTCTAAGCCAGACTCAGCATATGAATGCATTACCTTTTCCCCAACATGGGACATGACTCCCAGGGATAATCCTCCCTGGCAATGAGGGATTACTACCTAGTGCCAACTGGTAATACACCTGGAAAAAGACCACAAATAAAAGGGGTAAAGGTAAAGATAAATGAGTTCATATGACTAAGAGACTTCAAAGTGAGTCGGGGGGTCATCCTGGAGGTAACCCTTATGCACATCTCAATAGGACTTCATAGGCTTCCAATGTGGATATCACCCCTAATAGAAGGGCTCCTGAAGGCTCTGGAGACACCCAGGTCCTATATCAGGGTGGATAGCTCTGGAGTTTGGTGCCTTATCAGTGGGCCCTACTTTGGAATCTTTGCTCTTGAGAGTGACAGATTTGAACTTAAATATGTCCTCCCTGCACAAAATCCATAAGTCCCTTCTATTCAAACCTATATGTGGTGCTGGAGTTTGTACATGTACTTCCAGAGACTGGAGTCTTTGGCCTGCCCATGTGCCAGCAGGGTCCAGAATCTCAGTGCAGATGCAACTCCTACTCTACAGCTCAATGGACTCACCCAGGACACCTTGCTGAGAGATGATGGACAATGGCTATCCCAGGGAATGGAAAGAATCTCCAACTGCAGGAAGGATAATCCCATCCATCTTATTCATCGGATATAAGCCTCCTCTCACTTAGAGTTAGAGTGGACATCACCATCCCAGACTCCTCAGGATTGCGAGGAGAGCTATGGACTAGAGTTGACTTACTTGTATTCTGTTATAGACATATTGTGATTCAAGGAATGGAAGAAATTACAACATTAATGTGGAGCCAGTGGTCACTGGATGCTTTCAGGGCAGGGACAGGGAAAAGCAAGTGTAATACAGGGGCTTTTTTGGGACTTGGGAATTATCCTGAGTGACATTGCAATGACAGATATAGGCCATTTTACATCAACATATAACATGCAGAACTTTGTGGGAGAGAGTGTGGTCTACAATATGAACTATGGTCCATGCTTAGTGGCAAAGCCCCATGATGTGTATATCCATTGTAGGTGATGTGCCACACTAATGAAAGATGTTTAAGGGGGAGGTTGTGGGAGGTGTGGGAATTGGGGCATATGAGAATCCTTATAATTTTTGTGTAACATTTATGTAATCTGAGTATCTTTTAAAAAATAAAAAATTATTAATAAAAAAATTATACATCACAATCAAGTGAGTGTTATATGAGGTGTTCATCATAAGAAAATCAGTGTAATACACCACATTAATAAATTGAAAAAGAAAAATCACATGGTCATTCAACTGATGTAGAATGTGCATTTGGCACAACAAATCATCCCTTCTTATAAAAACACTCTGGAAGATAGGAATAGAAGGACACTTTGTAAGTATAATAAAGTGCATATATGAAAAACCCACAGCTAACATTGTACTCAATGGAAGATACTGACAGCTTTCCCACTAAGATTGGTACCAAGACACAGATGACCACTCTCTTCATTGTTATTTAATATGGCACTAGAAGTTCTAGCTAGAATAATTAGACTTAATGAAGAAATAAAAGGCACCCAAATAGAAAAGGAAAAAGTAAAGCATTCAGTATTCACTGATAATATGATCCTATACTTAGAAAATTGAAAAAAATCCACAACAAAATTATTAGAACTTATAGATCCTTTCAGCAAATTTGTGGAACAAAAAATTAATAAACAATAATGAATAACATTTCTATAAAATATTAATGATCAATCTGAGGAGAACGTTAGAAAATATTCCATTAATAATAGTGACTAAAAGAAACAAATATTTAGGTACAAATTTAACCAAGGACATAAAGTACCTGCATTCAGAAAACTGTGAAACATTGCTAAAAGAGACCAAAGTTGTACTAAATAAATAGAAGGATATTCTGTGTTCATAGGTTTAAAGACTAAATAACATTACAATATCAATTCTACCAGATCTAATCTATAGATTTAATATAATCCAAAGAAAAATTTCAATATACTTCTTTGTAGAATTGGAAAAGTCAATTAGCAAATTTATCTGGAAGGGTAAGTGTCCCTGAATAGCCAAAAATATCTTTAAAAAGAAGAAATAATTTGAAGGACTCTCACTCCCAGACTTATCTAGCTACAGTGATAAAAACAGCATGGTAGTGGCATATAGATAGACAGATTGACCAGTGGAATCAAATCAAGAGTTTGGAAATAAACCCTCATATCTATGGTCAAGTGATTTTTGACAAGGCTGTCAAACCCACTCAGCTGGGTCAGAAAAGCCTATTCAAGAAATGGTACTTGGAGAACTTGATATCCATATCTAAAAGAAAGGGGACAACGATCTCATACCTTATACAAATGCTAATTCAAAATGGATCAAAGACCTAAATATAGAAACTACAAGCATAAAACTCCTAGAAGAAAATGTAGGGAAACATCTTAAAAATCTTTTGTTTGGTGATGGTTTCTTGGACGTTATGCTCAAATATGAGCAACAAAAGAAAAAAATAGATCAATGGGTCAGACTCAAATTAAGCACTTTTGCATTTCAAATGATTTTGTTAAGAAGGAGAAAAGACAACCAACTAAATCAGAAAAAAATCTTTGGAAACCACGTATTTGATAAGGGACTGATCTCCATGTTATATAAAGTAATATTTTTGGTAATCTAAGCACCACTTAAAATATATTTATATATATATAAATAACATTTTTGTAAGTAAATGCACATATATGCATATATATTTATATATCATTTTACAAATAGTGGTATGTATTGTGAAAATTTTGATTTTTACCCACAATAAAAAATAAATAAATTAAAAAAAAGAAGAAATAATACAACTTAATGATAAAACATCAAGCAACGTAATTGAAAATTGGCTAAGTAATTTAAAATACATTTTTCTAAAGGGGAAATACAGATAGCCAAAACACAAATGAAAAGATGTGCAACATAACTAGCTATTAGGGAAATGAAGATCTACAATGAGATATCATGTCAAACAGTACATAACGGCCATTATATAAAAACAACAGAAGGCTACAAGTGCTGTAAAGGATGTGGAGAAATAGAAACACTCCTTCATTGTTAGTGGGAGTGTAAAATGGTGCATCCTCTGTACAAAATGATTTGGCAGTTCCTCAGGAAACTAAATATAAAACTGCCATATCAATCCTGCCATATCAATCCTGCCATATCAATCCATCAGTCCTGCTTCTAGGCATATATTCAAAAGAACTGAAAGCTGGGGCATGAACAGATATTTGCACACCAGTGCTCATAGCGGCATTATTCACAATTGCTAAAAGATGGAAACAACCTAAGTGTCCATAAAACAATGAATGGATAAACAAGATATGGCATATTCATTTCATGGAATATTATTCACTGTAAGAAGAAATCAGTTGAGGAAGAACATGAAAACTTGGAGGAACCTTGAGGATATTATGTTGAATGAAATAAGCCAGATAACAAAAGAATGAATACTGTATTGTCTCACTGAAATGAAATAAATACAATGGGTAGACTTATGGTGTTGGGTTAGGAAGTGTAGGTTGGTGGGAGATGAAATGTGGGATGAGAAGGGGGAGATAATGCTGGATATATGTAGAATGTTTTATAAGTTCAAATGTAAATGTGTATTAATGTATGAATGTGATAATGTAACAAGCACCGTGATTGTGGCATAAATGAGTGTTCTAGGAGATTAATATTAGAGGACAGCTAGATGATATTATAGGGAATGTATGGAAATGATTTTGGTGGTAAATGAGGATTGTGTTAAATCATATAAATACAGGAATGTTTTACTAAAGGTGTTAAGAATGTGGTGATACATGGGGAAAATATAGCCAATGTAATTTATAGACTATAGTTAACAGCAACATTGTAATGTCAAGAGACATCCATGCTGTCCCATTTGTCAGTACTTCCTTCTTACAGCTGAGTAATATTCTGTTGTATGTATATACCACAATTTACTTATCCATTCATCTGTGGAGGGACACTTGGGTTGCTTCCAACTTTTGGCAATCATGAATGATGCTGCTATGAATGTTGGTTCATAGGAATCTGTTTGTCTTCCTGCTTTCAATTCTTCAGGGTATATCCCCAGCAGTGGGTTTGCAGGATCACATGGCAGTTCTATAGTTAGCTTCCTGAGGAATTGCCAAACCATCATCCACAATGGCCGCACCATTCCATATTCCCACCAAGAGTGAATGAGGGTTCCCTTTCCTCCATATCATCTCCAACATTTGTAGTTCTTTGATTTTTTTATAGCTGCCAGTCTAATAGGAATAAGGTGATATCTTGTTGTAGTTTTAATTTGCATTTACCTAATAGCTACTGATGTTGAGCATCTTTTCATGTGCTTTTTAGCCATTTGTATTTCTTATTTGTAAAAGTGTCTATTCAAATCTATTACCATTTTTAAAATGGCCTGTTTGTCTTTTTGTTATTTAGATGTAGGGTTCTTTATATATTGTACATATTTGGCACTTATTGGATAAATCATTACCAAATATTTTTTCCCATTGAGCAGGCTGCCTTTTCAATTTCTTGGCAAACTTCTTTAAAGTGCAAAAATGTTTAATTTTTGAAAAAGTCCCATTCATCTATTTTTTCTTTCATTGCTCATGCTTTGGATATAAAATTTATGAAACCACTTCCAAATACAATATGTTTCCCTACATTATCTCCCAGGAGATTTATGGTCTTGGCTCTTATATTTAGATCTTTGATCCATCTTGAGTTAATTTTTGTGTAGGGCATGAGATGGTGATTCTCTCTCATTCTTTTGGATATGTATATCCAGGTCTCCAAGCACCATTTGTTGAAGAGGCCATTCTGTCTGAGTTGAGTGGGTTTGGTGGCCTTGTTGATTATCACTTGACCATATATGTGAGGATTTATATCAGAACTCTTAGTTAAGTTCCATTGGTCAGTATGTCTGTCATTGTGCCAAGAACATGCAGTTTTGACCACTGTAACTTTGTAGTATGCTTTAAAGTCAGGTATTGTGATACCTCCAATTTCATTTTTTTTCAATAGATTTTTGACTATTTAGGACACCTTGCCCTTCCAAATAAATTTTATAATTAGCTTTGTCAATTCAGTAAAAAATGCTGTTTTAATTTTTATTGGGATTGAATTAAATCTTTAAATCAATTTGGGTAGGATATGTTCACTTATATGAAAAGAGTAAAAACTATGAATTGTCTGCAGTTTATGATTTTAAAACTTATTTTACTTTTCTATATTCCCTTCTATTCAAAAGGGTGATGAAGTTGTGATGGTTAATTTTCCATGTCAACTTGGCTGTTGTGTTGACCACCTTTGTGCTTAAGTAAGCACTAGCATGAATGTTATTGTGAGGGTACTTTATACATGGATTTAAATCCTTAGACTTTGAATGCATCTGTAGCTGATTACATTTACTATCAACAAAAGATTGCATGGTTGTTTCCAACTTTGGGCAATCATGAATAATGCCAAAATGAATATCTGTGTGCAGATGTCTGTCTGTGTCACTGCTTTCAGTTTTTCTGGGTATATAACTAGTAATGGTACTGCCGGTTCACATGGCAAGTCTGTATTCAACTTCCTTAGGAACTGCCCAATAGGCCTCCACAGTGGCTGTACCATTCTACATTTCCACCAACAGAGAATAAGTGCTCCAACTCGCCACATCCTCTCCAACATTTACAGTTGTCCAAACTTTTTAATAGCAGCCAGTCTAATAGGTGTGAAATGATATCTCATTGTAGTTTTTATTCACATTTCCCTAATTGCTAGTGATGCTGAACATTTTTTCATGTTTCTTCACTATTTGCACTTATTTTTGGACAATTTTCTTTCCAATTCTTTTGCCTATTTTTTTATTCAGGTAGTTTGTCTTTTTAATGTTGAGTTGTATGATCTCTTTGAATGTCACGGATACTAAACCCTTATCACATATGGGATTGCCAAATATTTTCTCCCACTGAGTTTGCCTTTTCACCCTTTTGACAAAATCCATGGATGTGCAAAAGTGTTTAATTTTGAGGAGGTTCCATTTATCTAATTTTTCTTTTGGTGTTTGTGCATTGTGCATAAGTTTTAAGAAATTATTCTCTACCACAAGATCTTGGACATGTTTTCCTACAGTTTCTTCTAGGATTTTTATTGTTGCTGCTTTCATATTTAGGTCCTTGAACCATTTTGAGTTAATTTTTGTATAAGCTGTGAGATAGGGTTCTTCTTTCTTTCATTTGGATATGGATTCCGGTTTGTCCAGCACCATTTGTTGAGTAGATGGTTCTGGCCCAGCTGGGAGGGCTTGACCACCTTGTCAAAAATCACTTGACTGGAGATGTGAAGGTCTATTTCTGAGTTCTTGATTTGGTTCCTGTGGCAGTTTGGCAGTTTGATATAGTTATGAAGTCCAAAAACAGATATCGGATTATGCCTGTAAACTTATCTGTTCATCTGGGCATGATTAAGTTATGATTAGGGTTTTTATTGGCCACATCAGTAGTGTGTTGAGCCCTACCCCTTGGTTGGTGGGGTCTCAAAGATATGTCCAAGGACAGAGTTGGAGTTTTTGAGTTGGAGTTTTTATGTTGGAGTTCTGTTGCTGAGTTTTAATGCTGGAGCCCGGGAAGTAAGCACAGAGGAGCTTGGTTGTGAGGAAGGAGTGAAGGCCCCAGGAAAAGAGACGGTCTGTTCACCTGACATTTCACAGCTGGGCTTGTGGAGAGAGACAAAGCCTAGAGAGCCTCATAGTCTACAGCTGACCTTGTTGAGGAAACAGAGTAGCTAAGCCCAGAGAGAAATGGAGCCACAGGAAGAGAGGAACCCAAGAAGCCTGAACCCTGGCAAATGTCGGCAGCTGCCTTGCTCCAACATGTGACACAGACTTTGATGAAGGAAGAAACTTATGCTTTATGGCCTGGTAAATGTGGGCTTCTATCACAAATAAATACCCTTTATAAATGCCAAACATTTTCTGGTATTTTGTATCAGCACCCCTTTGGCTGACTAATATAGTTCCATTGGTCAATACGTCTGCCTTTATGTAAGTACCATGATCTTTTTACCACTGTAGCTAGGTAATATGCTTTAAAATCAGGAAATTATAGTCCAACTTTGTTCTTCTTTTTAAACATCTTTTTGGCTATTCAGAGCCCTTACCCATCCAAATAAATTTGATAATTGCTTTTTCCACTTCTGTGAAAAAAGCTGTTGGGATTTTTATTGAGATTGTGTTGAATCTGTAAATCAGTTTTGGTAGAATTGACATTTTAATAATATTTAGTCTTCCAATCCAAGAACATGGAATGTCCTTCCATTTATTTAAGTCTTTTTAAGATTTTTTTTTAGCAATATTTTGTAATTTTCTGAATATAAGTCTTTTATGCTCTTGGTTAAGTTTATTACTAAATATTTGTTTGTTTTAGTTGTTAAAATAAATGGAATTTTTTTCTGATTTCCTCCTCAGGTGGCACATCAGTAGTGTATATAAATTCTATTGATTTTTGTGCATTAATCTTGTTTGCTGCCCTTTGCTAACTAGCCTAGTAGTTCTAGTAGCTTTGTTGTAGATTTTTCAGGAGTTTCTAAGACATAGGATCATATCGTCAATGAATAGAGAAAGTTTTACTCTTTCCTTTCCTATTTGGGTGCCTTTTATTTCTTTATGTAGTCTACTTGCTCTAGGTAGAACCTCTAGTACAATATTAAATAACTCATGGAATTAGAGTTGGAATTTCAGGATATAATGCATTTTCTTCAGTATTTCTCAAAGATTTTATAAATTATGCTAATTAGGTGATATTTTGAACATAGAAAATAATAATTTAGAAGAGAATTATGATCTGTACATACTCAGCTCATATATTCTTGGCAATCATTGAAGAGAAATATTGTACACTTTTTATTTAAAAAAATCAACTGCACGATATGAAAAGTGTAAGCCCCATACACTCAGAAATTACTCAGTGAGGAAAAGAATTACCAGCCACTGTTAATACTTCATGCATTTTTTGGGATATAACTTTACTTTTCATTTCTTTATCTATCTTCCTTCATTTTTTTCTTCATTTGAGTTTTATGTACAACTGAATTACTTTTGTTCACTTGGAAGTTTTCCACTAAGTATTTGTCATACCTTACAAAAAAGTTGACTGGTAACATGTCTATATTTCTATTCAAAATTACATGATAAAATCACCTATTTTAAATTTCCATTCAATAATTCTAGATCAGTGAGAAATTTTGCAGATTTTCCTCTGCAAAATTTTATTAGCATCCATGGTTTTTTCAATTTCATTATTTTCTTTTATTTTCTTTATATATTTTTCTCACTGGTATCATTTACCTAAAAGTAGCAAAATGTTCCTTCTTTCACTGAAATACCAGTGTCTGGAAATGTCTTTTTGCTGGTTGTGTACAATCACTAAAAAATTGTTGACAGATTAAATGAAACCTTAGCTTGTACTTGTCACATGTTGAGTGTGTATACACACACACACACAAACACACACAACCCTCTGAAGACTACTCATGTGCAAAGAATTAGCATAGTGAAGAATGTTACCAGTAAATTAGTTATGATAAAATGCATTTATTAGCTATATGCATGTGAAACTTCATTTCCTTTTAAAGTACAAATATATAATAACAATAGAACCCATTCTTCAAGCAGTACACAAACATGTGCACAGGAAAGTCAAATACTGTGTTCCTATAGTTCAATGTTGAATGCTGTTTTATTGTTTAAGCAGATTAATAAAGAGGCAGATTAAATGTATGATTATCAAGGATGTT
Source organism: Tolypeutes matacus (assembly GCA_026826555.1). Taxonomy (NCBI): domain Eukaryota; kingdom Metazoa; phylum Chordata; class Mammalia; order Cingulata; family Chlamyphoridae; genus Tolypeutes; species Tolypeutes matacus. The sequence continues at coordinate 238,949 of JAKSZT010013347.1, read as the reverse complement.
TTAGAGTATAAGGTGTTTTGAGTTATTATAAAGAACTGATAAAGCATAATGGAAGGAGATGAAAATGTGAGGTTTTTGAGTGTCACTGTGTATGAAAGGTCAAAATTCTAGGTGTCTTCTCAGAATTACATGTTCACTGATGGGAAAGTTTAGGTTTCATATAGTGCAAAAATGTGAAAAAGTATAGTCTGTGCACAGATTTTGAAAAATTAATTTCAGCCTTTCAGCATGTAATTAATTATATAAGTAATGTGGGCCTGACTACACATGAACACAGACCTGGAGTACATGTGCTTTTTCTAAGATCCTCTAGAAAAGCTGGTGGGAAAATGTCATAGTAAGAAAGACTGTGATTAATGTGAGATGATGATGGCAAAAAGTTGTGGAAATAACTATTTAGGCTACTCAGAGTATTTAACAGGTAAGAGCCTCTTCAGAAGAGGTAGGTATTTTGAAAATTATAAATACAATGTATACACAGTGTCTTTTTACAACAAGTGTGATGAAATATAGGAAAAAAGGAAATGTAATTGCATGTATCAGTAGGATAATGCAAAAAATGTATGCACAGTGATATAAAGTTTCTATAGGTAAAAGCAATACAAAAGAAATACAATTTCTGAAAGCAGTGAGAGGGGAAAGTTGGCACCAGTTAGAGATTTGAGCTGACACTTATACTAGGAAAAGAGAAATTTTAAAAAAAGATTGATTAAAATATAGAAAATAAATTTGTAAAGTGATTATTCAAAGAGCTAGTGCACATTTATTAAATATTTCAATTTACAAGAAAGATGTTCAAAAGGATTATAATATGTCTTTGTGACAGCAGGTATTTAAGAGAAAATTTTCAAGCCTGTTAAATCTAAGAAGTAACAATGTGCTATGTTTGAATAAAACTAAGGGAAAATGAATGTGGCTGTTTGAAATTACTTTATGAATCCCAAAAATAGAAAGGTTATGTTTGTGAACTAACCCATCACTGTGGGCATGAGACCCTATTGTTGGATTATATCAGTGAGGTGTGACTTAGGTTGAGTCCCTGTCCTCTTGCTATGTCTGACACAAACAGAGACACAGAGGGAAAAGGAGGCTGCAGCATTTGAAAGGACTCCAGTTTTGCCTACAGTTGAGCCCTGAAAGGCACAAAGGGCTGAAGACCAGGGAGAGATAAAGCCATATGCCTGATAGCTTGCAGCTAAACTTGAGAAGAAAGCAGAGCAGCTGAGACTGATAGAGGAGCCCTGTAAAAAGTTAAGTCCTATGCCTGGTTATGCTCAGCTGAGCTCCAGGAAGCAGTAGATTCTGGAGGGGAAGGCAGAAACTTTGACAGAGATCAGCAGCCATCTTGCTTCACCATGTGGCAGCTGATGTAGGTGAGAAAGCATCTCTGCTGATGCCTTTTTTTCTCTTGTTGAATTTTTTTTCTCTTCATTTTTTTCATTAATAAGGAGACTATGACTACATCATTTAAGTAATCTGTGTTAATCTATATATCCTTCTGAACAATAGAGGAAAACTTGAGTTAATAGTTGGAATTAGAGGGGTAAAAATTGCCTTGACAGAACATTTAGGAGTAAAACATAACGTTTTGAGCTGTCTTTTTCTGTTATTTTATTTTTTGATTTTGAAATAAATTTTGAATAAAAGTGATTTATTGCTAAAAAAAAAATGCTAACCATCATCTGAGCCTTCAACAAGTCATGATCTCTTTTTTTTTGTTGGAGGATCCTTGTCTGATTGTTGATGGCTGCTTACTGGTCAGGTTGGTGATTTTGGAAGGTTGGGGTGGCTGTGGCAATTTCTTAAAATAAGAAAACAATGAATATTTATGCATAAATGGATTCTCCTTTTCACAAAAGATTCCCCTGTGGTAGCAGATGATTATGCTTGATGGCATTCTACACACAGTAGATCTTGGATTCTTCTCATCCATTAAAGTTTTATCATGAGGTTGAAAATCTAAGAAACATCTTCATGATCTACTTCAAATTATAGTTCTCTTATTATTTACCCCACATTTTCAGTTACTTCCTCCACTGATGTCTTGAATTCCTATTCATGATAGTGGGAATCAACTTCTTCCAAACTCTTGTTCATGGTGATATTTTGACCTCCTCCCATGAAGCACAAATGTTCTTTGTTATTAAAGAAGCTTTAGATTATATAAACGATACATCAGAAATATGGCGCACTACCATATACCCCACTCCCTCCCTCTATCACCCTTTCTCCCATTAACAACAACTTTCATTAGTGTGCTATGCTTGTTATAATTGATGAGTAAATATTGATGAATTGCTGGTAACCATAACCAATAGTTTACATTAGGGTTTACACTTTGTACCACACAATTTTATAGGTTTTGGCAAAATGAATATTGCTCTGTATCTGTCATTGCAAGGTCATGCAGAACAATTCTAATGTGCCAAAAATGTTCATTATTACACCTATTCTTCCCTTTCATGCTTCTCAAAATCTCTGGTGACCACTGCCTTTATATCAATGGTACAAGTTCTTCCATTCTTCCATTACTAGAATAAAAATGCATCTACTTTGGCCCATAGTTGCATTCCCCCCATATGTTTGTTCATTCCTCAATCTTTAAGATTTGAGGATGGTGATGCCTACTCTGCTTCTGATTGAGAGGGGGTTTAGATCCTATGGGGCAACTGGTTGGAATTGTCTTACTTGCAGTTGTACATACTCTCTGTATTTTTTGGATAGGAATTGTCCATCATCATCCTTTTGCTAGTTGTCCTGGGTGTGTCCAATGAACTGGAGAGTAGGAGTTGGCTGCAACTCTGCTGAAATTCATGGCTAAACTGGCATATGAACAGCCAGAAGATTTATGTCTCTGGGACCATTTAATGGTTATAATGCTAATTATAGTTTCAAATAAAAGAGTCACAAGTGCCTTGTGTGAGAAAATTATAAATGAGTCTGATTCTGATATATTGGATGTATACATTATCACATATTCTAAAACCCACTGAAAGGGTGTCAAATTCTTGGGATTATCTGCCATGCCTTTAGTGTCTAGATGTCTTACCCTCAGGAGGCCCCTACTTAAGGCACTGTTTACTGTGGCAGTCAGTGAGATCCTCCTGAATTGTGCATAAGCATAACCTCTGGAATGACCACCTGACTCACTTGAAATCTCTTAGTGAAAAAACTCATTTGTATTTAATATTTCCCAATTTTTTTCCAGGTCATTTTCCAAATGCATTTCAATTTGGAACTTGGTAATAATTCCTCATGCCAGGGAGGCTCGTCCCCAGGAGACTGTCCCATTCTGGGAGGAAGGTAGTGTGTTTACATGCTGAGTTTGGTTTAGAGAGAAGCCACACTTGAGCAACAAGAAGGCCTTCAGGTGTTAACTCTTAGGCCATATATAATACTAGGATAACTTTCAGTTTCAGAAGAAAGAGTTTCCTAAGTACAAGCATCAATATCATGGGCCTATCGCATGGTCTGTTCTCCTTCACTATGCACCGTCCATGTCTTCTAGGTATTCTTGCAGCTATATTAGTGAATGCAGTGGTATTCCCCAGGGTGGGAATTTAGTATTCTTTTAGTTATTTTGTGGGTCACCCCCACTGAGCCACGACCACATGACAACTTGAAAACTTTCATATTCCATAGAAGCATGCCCCAGGTTCACCTCTCCCCACACCTTCCCCCACCATAGACACCCCAAATCATTGATTCTCCCCTGGTACAGTTGTGATCCTTCTGCAATCTGAAACCTCCTCAAAAACAAATAAAAAAGTAAATAAATTAAAATAATAAAGAAATTTTAAAAAATAAAAAATAAAATGCAAATAAAAATTGCATTGTGTTTTTCATCACCATAAAAGCTATCTTTTATTTATTGACAATTTCTTCCATGTTTCCCCCCAGGGTCTTTTTTTTTTTTTTTTTTCAATTTATTTTCAAAGAAGCTTTAGGTTACAGAAAAGTCACATCACAAATACAGGGGATTCGTATTTACTCCCCTCCCCTCCCCTTCTCACATTTTCCCCTATTAATAACATCTTACATGAGAATGGTACATTTTACAATTGATGGACAAATACTGAAGCATTGTTATTAACCATGGTCAATGATTTACATTTTTGTTCACATTTTGCACTGTATACTTTTATAGGTATTGACAAAATGTATAATGGCCTTTCATGCAGAATAATTCTAATGCCCTAAAAATGCCTTATGTTCTATCTATTCTTCATTCCCCTTCCTTCAATACCTATGGTAACAACTAAGTTTCCATTTTTGAAGAATAAGTTTCATAATTATATGACTTAATATTGAGGCCTTGACATATTGATCTGTTTTCTTTTATTAGGCATTGCCCCTCAAATTGAAAACCTAGCAGAACTCCCCAGGATGAGAATTTAATAATTTTTTGTTTAGTGTTTGGGTCTCCATGCCCTGAGATAACATCCTATGAACACTTTTATATTCCATAAAAGCATGCCCCAGGTATGCTCTATCCTATATACCCCCACCCCCGACATACTGCACCAGTAGACCTCCCCTGACTTATTAGCCAAAAGAACATTCCAATCATTGTAATTTGAACTGCAGACATGCAAATCCCCAGAGTTTCCCTGTTCCTCGAGCTCTCCCCCCATTTCTATGGATACTCAAACCCAACCCCACCACCCTACTTATCCTCACATTCTAGCACCATTGACCCCACTCATCCTTGTACCACTATCACCCACATCTACTGCCAAACTACCTCTTTCCCTTTATCATAGGCATCACCCATATTGAGCATCAGCTCGCCATACTCAACTTCCTATCTGTCTCCTGACAACCTGTCTTCCAGACTCTAGCTCTGTGAGTCTGCTCAGTGTGCTTGGGTCATATCAGTGAGGCCATGTAATATTTGTCCTTCAGTTACTGGCTTACTTCACTCATCATAAGGTCTTCAAGAGACATCCATGTTGTCCCATTTGCCGGTACTTCATTCCTTCTTACAGCTGAGTAATATTCTGTTGTATGTATATATCATAATAGAAGGGGAGCTAGGCTAATTCATGACACAGAGGGGGGAGGCAGGAAGTGTTCAAAGAGTCAAAGAGCACTAGAAGCTCAGCTTCCCCAATTTCTGGGACTTTAGGAGTACTAATTTATACATAAGCACTTATTTATCATTAATCAATATGAATATTGTTCACCTAAGAATTTTTCATCTGATAATTTGCTATTACCATCCACTGTTAGGAAAATATACAACAAAGAGAGACAGAAATAGAAAGTCTGTAGCTTCAATTAAAATTTTTTGTTATAAGTCTGGCACAGAAACATAAAATTATTGGTTTATACTATAATGTATTTACATTTTTTATAACTTATGACACACTTGTAAAAGATTTCACAGAATTATAACCTGGTAAACTAGGGAAAAAAACTGGAAACCAAGAATGTGAGCACTTCAGTGAATAACTCTTATAAGCCTCCGGTACTGTGCTTGGTAACCAGAAAGGCTGGAATAAGGTGGGACTATTCCACAATCTTAAATAATAGCCACAAATGAAATTGTGCCTCTAGCCATTGACCAGAATAAAAGTGGACCTCTAACCCATGGCTAAAAGCAAAGTAGAACACTAACCATCACCAGAACCAAAGTGTGCCTCTAGCCCATGACTAGAAACAAAGTGATACATGAACCCATGACCAGAACCAAAGTAGGATATAGCCCACAACCAAAACCAAAGTGGGACTCTAACCCATGAACAGAACCAAATGAGATTCCAACCCCTAACCAAAACCGAAGTGGGACACTGATCCACAACCAGAAAAAAAGGGGGATTCTAACCTATAGCTTCAGCAAAAGAGTAGGCACAAATCCAAGTTACTCACCCAAAAGACATCTGTTCCTGAAATCATTTCTCCACTCGAAATGAAGCTGCACTGTAGGGTCTGATACATTTAGAGGAGCAGGAAAAACTGATCACTGAGCCTTCAGATGAGCTGGTTTATGTGGATACTTAGTGTTGATGACTGGAAAATTCCATCCCTCAGGGCCACAAAGCCTCAGGCAAGGGATCTAGAGACCCTTTACATCCCTTCATGGCCACCACATTTTGACCAAACCAGGGCTTGTTGCCTGATGTACATGGAAGTCAATATGATGACACCAGGATTTTGAGGAAAGAGTTTATTGTGAGGCAGCCACACAAGGAGACATGAGTTAATACTCAAATCTGTCTTCCTGACTCTAAAGGGATTATGGAGTTCTATGTACTTTAAACAAATGGAGGTAACAAGGGTGACATTAATTATTTTTGCATATATTAATTGGTTATCTTTCAGTTTTTGTTAATAGGGAATGTGCAAGTGCAAGCCCACAAAGCCCTTGAAAACTGATAAAAACCAGCTGGGGTAAGCGTAAAGTGGCTGTAAAGAGGGCTGTAAATGAACGACAAGCATCTGGTTATATAGCTGTGTTAAAAATCACTCAGTTAACAGAAGATAACAACTGCAATAACAAGTAAAAGAAATAAGATAAAATAACAACTACAATTGCAAGTAAACCCTCAGTAGTTAGTGGTTACAATTATATCTAACATCTTTTTGTACCCTTGTCTATGCAGTAAGTGAGCAAAGGAATTTTCAACCCATCTTTTCAGATAATGATAATGATGAATGGGAAGGTAACATATTTTAACAGATCACCCAACTATAAATTGATGGAGGAAAAGTTAAACCCAGACAATCTAACCAACTCCAAAGCATTGTTCTTCATGATTCCTATTCCCCTCATTTACTCAAAATGCATATTTCCCTCACTTATTAAACAAAGTAGCAATTAGCATACATAAACTCTGTGTCCATCTATAGAAAAACTTCCTAATTTTATTGAGTCTTGTATTTATCTCATTTATTTGAGTACAAAATATTTTCTACAAGAAATATCCAGTGTTACACTCTAGGTAACGAGTCTGTAGAAAGTAAATGAGGAAATCCATTCTCAGCATGCATGTGAATGGAGCCATCCCTTCAAAACCTAATGGGTCTTTACATTGAAATCCAAAGACCTTTTGGAGGGGAAGGGGAGACAGGAGTTCCTGAATAGAATATTATTCCTTATAAATTACTTGTTTGTAGTTCTATGTATTGTTCACAGTTTAAAATCCCAAGAGATGGTTTCTGGGATTCATCTCCTTGCCAAGGTAATCCATAACACACAGGAAGATTGTCAGCCTTCCTCACTAGTTTCAGAGAATTAAGTCTTAATACTAAAAGCTTCCATTCTATGTTATGACTTAATCATCTTTATATAGAAAACTGTACTAGTTATATATCGCCCTTAATAGACTTAAGAAAATAATAACTCAAATCATTTTCTGTGTCTTGTTGCAATAATTTCATACAGATTCTACCAAATTATTTAAATCTTATTTTGTCAAGGTGAAGATTGTAAACCCATATTGTCTCCTACTGTTTGCAGTTTTCAAACATGAATGGTTCAAATTTGAAATCTCAGAGAGATAATTGGCTAATTGTGTCCAAAGAACTTTAAGTTACAAAATTCAATGAAATGAACATAAAAATTGTGAACTATGGGGTTACACAATATTTAGTTGAAACAAAGAATCTCACAATGATTTCCTTATTTGCACATCAGGGAGAGAAATACCATAGCCAATCTCACTATATAAATAACTGAATTCATACTAATGGGGTTTTCAGACATCTGGGAGCAGCACATCCTCCATGATGTGCTTTTCTTGCTCATCTTACATGGACGATCTGGTTGGCAACCTTCCCATTGTTACCCTTACCACCTTGGGACAGAACCTCGATAGTTAAATGTGCTTTTTATTTTTTACTTTTATTTTTATATATTTATTTTTAAATTTATTTATTTTTTTATTGTGGGTAAAAATTAAAATTTTCAGAATACATACCAGTATTTGTAAAATGATATATAAATATATATGCACATATGTGCATTTGTTTACAAAATTGTTATTTATATATATATATAAATATATTTTAAGAGGTGCTTAGATTACCTAAAATATTACATGGAACCCACCGGGATTCCCATGTTGCCCACCGCCCACACCTCCCACCACATCCCACACAAATATCTCCCACAAGTGTGGCCCACCACCCTCAATGGACTTACACAGTTCACATCGTAGACCACACTCTATCCCACACAGTTCTGAGTGGTGTGTGCTGATTTAAAATGGGCTTCATCCGTTGCCAAAACGGTACTCAGGAAAACCTCCAAATCCCAAAGAAGCCTCTGTATTTCAACTGCACATGCCCTCTCTACCCGAAAGTGTCAAGTGGCCACTGGCTCAAACTCATTGTTATAATTTCTTCCATTGCTAGAATCACCGTATGTGTACAACAGAATACTATGAAGTCCACTCTAGTCCATAGTTCTTCCCCCAATCCTGAGGGGACTGGGATGGTGATGTCCACTCCAACTCCAAATGAGAGAGGGCTTATATCCCATGGATATGGTGGGTGGGATGTTCCTGCGTGCAAATGCAGGCCCTCTCCATTCCCTGGAATGGCCATTGCCCATCGTTGTCTCCTCACCAGGTGACCTGGATGAGTCCATTGAGCTGTAGGGTAGGAGTTGCAGCACCACCTAGATTTCATTCACACCTGGCACATAGGTAGGCGGGAGGCTCCAGTCTCTGGAAGTATACCTAAAAACTCCAGCATCACATATAGGTTTGAATCGAAGGGACTGGTGAACCATGTGCAGGGAGGACTTATTTGAGTCTAATTCTGTCACTCTCAGGAGCACAGATTCCAAAATAGAACCCACTGATAAGGCATCAGTCTCTAGGGCTATCCCCCCTTATATAGGACCAGGGTGTCTCCGGAGCTCTCAGGAACCCCAATGAGTGGGGTGATAGGCACTTAGATGTTCTATGAACTCCTACTGAGGTGTGCATAAGAGTTACCTCTGGGATGACCTCCCGACTCTCTTTGAAGTCTCTTAGCCACATGAACTCATTTGTCTTTACCATTTCCCCCTTTTATTCAAGGTCTTTTTCCAGTTGTGTTGCCAGTTGGCACTTGGTATTAATCCCTCGTTGTCAGGGAGGATCATCCCGAGGAGTCATGTCCCACGTTGGGGTGAAGGTAATGCAATCATATGCTGAGTTTGGCTTAGAGATAGGCCACATTTGAGCAACAAGGAGGCTCTCAGATGGCAACCCTTAGGCACCCCACAACTGCAGGCTAAGTCTCATTTACAAGAGCAAAGACTCACAAGAGTAGTCATCAATAAAAAAAAAACACATCAGTGGGTCATCCTATTTTGACAGGCACTGTCCCTACACTCAGAGGACTATTGCTGCTCCATTGGAGACTGTGGCAGAGCTCTCCAGGCTAGGAATTCAGATTCCCTCATTTATTGTGTGATTATCCACCCATCAAGACCATGCCCCTTCCCCCGATCCTTTGAATGACTTTGTATATCTTTCATGTATATTCGGATGAACCAATCCCCACGAAACCCCCCCCAGACACCCGCCCCCCAATAATCCCCCGCAGTTCCCATTGTAACCCTTCTGTGATCCAAATCCTCCATGAACATTTAGTC
>JAKSZT010013347.1:203250-223891 GCA_026826555.1 Tolypeutes matacus | reverse complement strand
GGAATATATTCTTCTACCTCTTCTTCCCTAAAAGTCACAGTTGTCTTAAGATCCTGGCCAAATTACTTGACATTTATGTTCTGAGTAACTTCTCATGGGGTATTGCTTAGACTCTAGCAGAAATGTGAATGGACAGTTGAACCTCAAATAAATCCTCCTTAAAAATTGAAGGCACAGCAGATTTGTGGCTAAATTTGTTAGGTTTGGATAACTGGTACTTGTGTAAATAATTTGGCAACTTATATATTATGTTAAAACCAGACTGACAACCATCATAGATGCAATACTTATGATAGAAAACTGGAGGAATTTCCTGTTGACAGAAGAAAATACAAGGACTTTCCTTTTATTTGGAAAAAGAAAAACTGCTGGCAGGGACATAGGGAGGAATCAATGACAAAAATGATATAATTACCTGTAATTTATAGGAGGCCATAAAGTCAGTGGCTACTGTGGCTGTTTGGCTGCACTCGGCCACTTCAATTCCAGGGTAGTCATGCACAGTAGGCAAGGCATCATATAGTCAGTGTATAGGTAATTAGTTATGATTCTTTCATATCTATGTGTCCCAGGGAATTTTTTAGATTAGTGATGCAATATAGCTTGATGAAGTTGTTATGATGCCATAGTTTCCACTTAACTCTCTAACTTCCAAACAGTTGTAAATCCTCTGGCCATCTTTCTGCTTGTATTAGCTTCCAAGTGATGCTGTTCAAAATGATAACAAGCTTGGTGTTTTAAAACATCACAAATTTATGGTTTCACAGTTTTTCAGGCTAAAATTCTGAAAACAAGCTGCCAGAAGAACCATGCTTTCCTGATGGATCAAGGAAATTTTCATTCCTTTTCTCTTCCTAGATTCTGGTGGTTACTGACTATTTGGTATTTCTTGGCTTATGGCAGCCAACTCCAATCTCTTCTCTTCATACAGCCTTCTCCCTTGTTTTTCTGTGTGAAAAAATTTCCTTTTAATAAGGACAGCAGTTTTATTGTAATAAACCCCAGCCTGATTTGCTTTGGTTTTATCATAACTGATTACATCTCTTATGTCCCTATTTCTTTATTTTATTTTATTATTATTTTAATTAAAGAAGCTTTAAATTACATAAATGTTACATCAAAAATATAAGGAATTCCCATATAATCCAGTACCTACCCTCCCACACTTTTCTCCATTGACAACATATTTCATTAAAGTAGTACATTTGTTTCAGTTGATAAACACATATTGAAGCATTGCTAAAAACCATGGTCTATGGATTGCATTATGCTTTATACTTTGCACAGCACCATTTTATAGGTTGTGACAAAATGCATAATGGTCTATATCCATCCTTGCCATGTCATTCAGGACCAATCCAATGTCTCAAAAATGTCCCATGTTACACATATTCTTCCCTCTCCCTCCCCTCAGAAACTCTGGTGACCACTGCCTTTATATCAACATTACATGTTCTTCCATTCATAGAATAATAATGAGTCTACTTTAGTCCATAGTTGCATTCCTCTCTTATGTTTGTTCATTCCTCAAACTTGAGGATTTGGGGATGGTGATGCCCACTCTGCTTCCAATTGAAAGGGGGCTTAGATCCAATGGGACAGATGGATGGAGCTGAATCACTTGAAGTTAAATATACTCTCTGTTTTTTGAGATGGGTGTGTCCATCATCATCTGTTTGTTAGTTGTCTTGGGTAAGTCCAATGACCTGGAGAGTAGGTATTGGCTTTGACTCTCTTGAGTTTCAGGACTCAACCAGTATATGAATAGCCAGAAGATTTAAGTCTCTGGGACACATATTTAACAGGTATAGTGCTAATTATAGGTTAAAATAACAGGCAGAGAAGCCATGTGTAGGGAAATTACAAATATTTCTGTTACATTGGGAAGCATATATTCCAAGGTAAAGCACACTGACAGGGTGCCAATTTTTTTAGACTGTCTGCCCTACCTATAGTGTCTAGATGTCTCTAAAGCACTCATGAGCCCCCCTGCTTGAGGAAGTATTTACTTTGGTAGTCAATAAGAACTTTCTGAGACGTGCATAAGCAAGCATAACCTCTAGAATGACTTCCAGAATCACTTTGAGATCTCTTAGCCATAAAAAATAATTTGTATTTCCTATTTCTTTCTTCTGGTCCAAGAGTTATTCCAAATGCATCACTAGCTGGCACTTGTAATAATCCCTTGGTGCCAGGAAGGCTCAACCTGGAAGGTATGTCCCATGCTGGGGGATGGTAGTGAGTTTACATGCTGAGTTTGGCTTAGAGAGAGGCCATAATTGAGCAACAAGGAGTCTTTCAGGAGGTAACTCTTAGGCAATATATAATACTAGGTTAAGTTTCACTTTCACAAGGATCAGGTTCAAGGAGGATTGGTCTGTCCTCCTTTCCTAGGCACTGCCCATGTACTCTAAGGATTCTGGTCACTCTGCTAGAGAATGTAGCAAGAGTCCCCAAGATGGGAGTTCACTATTCTACTTTCCATTATTTTATGGTCTCCACCCACTGAGACAACACCTCATGACCTCTTGAACACATTCATATGCCATAGAGGCTTTCCCCAGGTGAACCCCTCCCCACAGCTCCTCCCACCACCAACACCCCACACTAATGATCCTCCCCTGCCACAGTTGCGATCCCTTTGCAATCCAAAACCTCCTTAAAAACAAAGCCAAAAAATAATAAAAAATAAAAACCAACAATTAATTTAAAATAATATAAACATAACAAATAAAATACAAAAGTAAAAAAAAAATTCATTGTGTCTTTTGTTAGCTGTAAGATTGGTTATCTTTTATGTACAGTGACATTTTCTTTTGTATGCCCTCCCAGTGTCTTGTTTTTCATTTGATTTTCAAAGAAGCTTTAGGTTACAGAAAAGTCACATAGAAAATATAGGGGATTCCTATATACCCCACCCCCTCACCCTGTCACATTTTCCCCTATAAATAACATATTAGTATGGTAATTTGTTGCAATTGATGGACACATATTAAAGCATTGCTACTAGCAGTGGCAATATAGTTTACATTATAGTTTACACTTTACACTGCACAATTTTATAGGTTTTGACAGAATGTATAATGGCCTGCATCCATCCTTGCAATATCATGTAGAACAATTCCATGTTCAGAAAATGTCCTATGTTATACCAATTGTTCCCTCTCCCTCTCCTCAAAATCTCTGTTTGTCACTGCCTTTATATCAACATTGTAAGTTCTTTCATTGCTGGAATAACAATAATTCTCCTTTGTCCATAGTTGCATTCCCCTTATGTTTTTTCATTCCTCAATCTTGAGTATTTTGTTGATGATTTTATCATCCAGCTTCATTAAAGAGGTTGGTCTGTAGTTTTCTTTTCTTGTGGTGTCTTCATGTGGCTATGGTATAAGGGTGATGTTATCATCATAGAATGAGTTTGGCAATGTTTCATAAACTTCTATTTTTTTTAGAAGAGTTTAAGCAAGCTTGGTTTTAGTTCTTTCCAGAATGATTGGTAGAATTCACCTGTGAAACCATTTGCTCCTGGGGCTTTCTTACTTGGGAGGTTTTTTAAGACTTATTCAATCTTGTTACTTGTGATTGGTCTGTTAAGCACATCAGTTACCTCTTTCATCAATGTAGGCAGCGTGTGTCTTTCTAGAAAATTATCTATTTCATCTAAGTTATCCTTCTTGTTGGCATATAATTTTTGAAAGTATCCTTTTATGGTTCTCTTTATTTCTGTAGGATTAGTGGTAATATCCACTCCCTCATTTTTTATGTATTTGCATCTTCTCTCATTTTTTTCATTGTTAGTCTTGCTAAGGGTTTGTCAATTTTATGAATCTTTTCAAAGAACCCTTTTGGTTTTGTTAAGTTTCTCTAGTGCTTTTTAATTCTCAATATCATTTAACTCTGCTCTAATCTTTGTTATTTCCTTCTTCCTGCTTGATTTGGGTTTAGTTGTTCTTTTTTCTTTCCTCCTAATGTGCAGTTAGGTCTTCAATTTAAGCTACTTCCAATTTTTAATATAAGCATTTATGGCTATAAATTTCCCTCTAAGGCCTGCTTTTGATGCATCCTATAGGCATTGATATGTTGTATCTGCTTTTTCATTTGTTTCAGAGTAGTTAGTGATCTTTTGCAATTTCATCCTTGACAGACTGACTGTCTGTGTGTTGTTCAACTTCCATATCTTTGTGTCTATTCTGGTTCTCTGATCCTTATTAATTTCCAGGTTCATTCTGTTGTGTTCAGATAAATTTCTTCATGTAATTTCAATATTTCTGCATTTGTTGAGACATGTTCTGTGACCTAGCATGTCATCTATCTTGGAGAATGATCCACGTGTGCTTGTGAAGAATGTATATCCTGTTATATTTGGGTGTAATGTTCTTTGTATGCCTATTTGGTCTAGTTCCTCTAATGTATTATTCAAAATTTGTTTCTTTATTGACCCTCTTTCAAGATGTTCTGTCTAATCATGATAATGGTATATTAAAGTCCCCCACTATAATTGTAGAGGCATTTATTTCTCCACTTACTTTTTCAAATGTTTGCTTCATGTATTTTGAGGCGTCCTGGTTTGGTGAATAAATGTTTATGATTGTTCTTTCTTCTTGATAGATTACCCTTTTATAAATATATAGTGTCCTTTTTCTCATACAACAACTTTGCTATTAAATTCTATTTTGTCCAATATTAGTGTACTTACTCTGCCCTTTTTTGGTTATTGTTTGCTTATAAAATCATTTTCCAAACATTCACTTGCAAACTCCTTGCATCCTTGGACTATATATATGTCATATTATGTTTTTTATTTCCTTTTTTTTTTATATAGATTTATTTATTTACTTTATCCATTTTAAACACCCCCTTCCCCATTTGCTGTTTTGTGTCCATTTGCTGGGCAATTCTCTGTGCCTGTTTCCCGCAATCTCTTCTAATCTTCCTCTTCCAGTCTTCACCAGAATTCGATCCTGGAGAACTATGATGTAGGAGAGAGGTGTTCTGCCACCTGTGCCACCTCAGTTCCTGGTTTTCAGAGCTTTCAGAGCATCTCATCTTGTCTCTTCCCTGCATCTCTCTCCTGTTACAACATCATCTTGCTGCATAGTTCCCGGGGCCTGGCGGCTCACCAGCCCACAGAGTCTGGCAGCCCATGCACTTTATATATATATATATATATATTTTTTTTTTTAATTTTACTGGGAGGTCCCGGAGATCGAACCCAGGTACCTCCATATGGCAGACGGATGCCCAACCATTTGAGCCACATCCATCCCCCTTTTATTTCCTTTTTTATCCTTTTAGTTATTCTTACCAACAATATTCCTTTCTATACTTTCCTGTAACCCTCTCTCTTCTGTTCTTTTTATTTCCTTTCAAACTACAGAATTTTCTTCAGTATTTCTTGGAGGGCAGGTTTCTTGTTGACTAACTCTCTTAATTTCTGTTTATATGTAAGTATTTTGAACTCTACTTCATTTTTGAATGCCAGCTTTGTTGGATATAGAATTCTTGGCAGACAGTTTTGTTTTATTTTTCTTTTAGCACCTTAACTATGCCATACCACTGCCTTCTTGCCTCCATGGTATCAGATGAGAAATCAGTGCTTAATCTTATTGAGCTTCCTTTAATGTGATTGATCTCTTTTCTCTTCCTGCTTTTAGTATTCTCTCTTTGTCTTGATCATTTGACAATTTGATAAGTATATATCTTGAGGTAAGCCTGCTAGGACTTATACTGTTTAGAGTGTACTGTCCTTCCTGGACATGTACATCCATGTCCCTCAAATGAGTTGGGAAATTTTCAGCCATTATTTCCTCCCACACTCCTTCTGCCCCCTTTCCCTTCTCTTCTTTCTTTCAGATGCCTATAATGCCAATATTTGTGCATTTCATGTTGTCATTCAATTCTCTGAGTACTTTCTGAATTTCTCTTTCTATCTGTCTGTTCTCCTATCTGTCTGATTTTAGATGCACTACCTTCAATGTCACTAATTCTTTCCTCCGCCTGTTCAAATCTGCAGTTATATGCTTCCAACATATTTTTGTATTTCTTGCATTGTGCCATTTGTCACCATCAAATCTGTTATCTTTTTATTCATGTTCATGATTTTTACAGTATGTTCTTCCAGTGTTTTATTAATATCCTTAATCTCTTCCTTCACTTCATTAAGTTAATTCATGTTATTTGTTTGGACATCCTTGGTTACTTGCTCTACATTCTGCATCTCCTCTTTTCTGTTTGTTCATTAGACTGGGCAATGTCTTCCTGTTTCTTACTATGGTTTGTAGTTTTTAGCTGGTGTCTAGGCATCTGTTTCTTTTGATGGGCTTATTCAGATGGTTAGCTCTCTTTCTACTCTAGGGTTTTATTTTGCTTTACTTTGTGTTAATGTTCTTCTTTGATACTTGGTTCCACTATTGTATATTTTGTAGTTGTCTGTTTCTCAGGAGAAAATATTGTGACCATAGAAAAGGAAAAAGAGAAGAACAGAAAAATAAAAATAGCAGTAATAATAATAAAGATACAAAGGAATCAGAAAAGATCCAGGGGGAAAATAAGTAATTAGAGTGAAAAATCATAAAAAATATATATAAAGGAATAAGAATAAAAATGTGGCATAAAAGAAAATGAAGCAAGAAAAAAAGTAGAATAAAATACCAGAAGGATGAAAAGAGTACAGAGAAAAAAATTGAAGACCAATCAAGAGAAGGTAGAATGTAAGAAAAGCAAAGGAAATGGGAAAAAATGGAAGAAAGTAAAGAAACAAAGAAACTAAGGAGAAAAAAATTAGGAAATGAAAATAGGAAACAAAGAAAAAGAAAAACAACAAGAACAACAAAAACAACAAAAAACAACCACAGGAAAATACAAGTAAATTTAAAAAATGGTAAAAAGAGTTCCCTTTTAAGGCATTTGGAACTGTCTCAGACTGCCAGTGCTCACCAATCAATAACCTTGGAACCTGTCATCCACAGGTAAAGTACCCAGTTTTAGAGTATAAAATAAATAATTAAATAATAATAATGATTTTTAAAAATATATAAAATAACAGATCAAAATACCTAAAGAATAAAAAAATCTCATTCTGTAAGTTCCCTGTCACAAAGTGCCAGCTGGATCACTCTCTGGATCCCTTCTCTTTGGAAGTTCAGGGGATCAAACCAGGGTCCTAGTATGCATGATGCAGGCATTCATCCATGGAGCTACAGCCTCTCCACAGGTCAGGGAGACTTCAGAAAGCTTATTTGCCTCTCCTTGCCCTTTATCCCCTTCAGGAAAGTTGGACTTCTAACGGTTTGCCAGTTATAGCTCCTGGCTTACTTCTCTCCATGACTGTTAGGTGCCTGTCATTTCAACCCTTCAATGACCTGGTTCCTCTGTCTCCCAGGGCAAGTAAGTAAAACAACCTGCCTGATACAATCCTCCCTCTCTATCCCTGGGGCAGCTCCAGTTCTGGCTAGGGTATTTTGTCCCTCTGTTCTTCTTGCCTTATCTCTCCTCCCTCTTACACTTCTCTTTGTCTGATTTTGCTGGGTTCTAGTCCCTCACCTGTTTGCCCTTCAGCTCCACCATGGGCGGTTCTCTTCAAACCTCCAATTGCTGGGCTGGCTACATCTGATACTATAACCATACTCAGTTGGCCAAACTCACTGAAGAGATATCACTCTCTGCCCTCTTCCAGAACCCTCTTCCTTCCAGGTGGCTGCAGTGTGCCCAGGATCTTACTGAGACACTCTCCATTAACTGCAGTGAGCCCAGTGTCTTACTGATGTTCTTTTCCTTGATGGTGGGGGATGTGTGCCATTCCCAGCTGCAGGACTAACTTATGGTTCTCATTTGGCCTCTTTGTTTATCAGCCCCTCTCAGTCCTGGATAATGTGCAGCTCTCTCCTTTTCTGCAGATCCCCAAAGCAGCTCCCTTGGATGTCTATTGGCCAATACTCCATTGTTTTTATGAGATAGTTGAGTCCTACCTAGCTACTCCAACATCATCTTCCTGGAAGACCTCCTATTTCTACATAAAGTCACAGTCACAAGACTGTGTGTTAAGATTTGAAAATTTCTTTTCTGGGGGTAGAACTCAACCCCTAACACTGTTTTTCTAATGTACTGGATGACATACTGTCTAAGGCTCTTAACAGTGATAGGTTCCTTCTGCTTGTGAAACATTCTTCCCAAAATGCTCCCTAGCTCACTCCTGTCATTCTTCAGATCTTTATACCAATATTAACTTCCTGTTAGATATTTCTTATTTGACATTTAGTCGCACATTTTCCATCCTGTCTCCCTGTTTGGATTATTTATTCTCATTGGCACTTACCACAATCTAAAATATTTTATTGTTCTAGTATATATATTTTTTCTTATCTTCCTAACTCAAATTTAAATACCTAGAAAAGGGACTTAGTCTTTCTCTACAGTTATAGCTGCAATAGTTAGCACATTTCCACACATATATTCATCCCTTAGTAAATAGCTGTTGACTCCATAAAAGAATGGATGAGATAATTTTCATTTGAGGGAAAAATGTGGGTATTTTTGCAAGATAACAAACATCTCCATAACCACTTGAAATATAAGAGGTGAACATGTACCCAGGGCCAAAGCAGTGGGAACATATATTGGCACAGAGCAAATGTGACAGCTGACCACAAAATGAACAGGAAAGAAAAATTGCAGTGTATTAGTCAGCCAAAGGGCTGCTAATGTAAAATACCAAAAAATGGGTTGATCTTTATAAAAGGTATTTATTTGGGGTAGAAGCCCACAAATACCAGGCCATAAAGCATTAAGTTTTTTCTCTCACCACAGTCTATTGCCACGTGTTAGAGCAAGACAGCTGCTTGCCAGGGTTCAGGTTTCTGGGGTTCCTCTCTTCCCGGGGTTGCATTTCTCTCTGGAATTAGCTCCTGTTTCCTACACAAGGTCAGCTGTAGAAGATCAGGCAAACGGCTTGCTTCTCTTCTCCTGGGACCTTCTTTCCAACATCAAAACTTCTTTTCAAAAGACTGCTTCAACTTTCCTTTGCCTTGCCTTTTATATTCAATTCCCCACCCACCAAGGGGTGGGGCTCAACGCCCTAATCCTAATCTAATCATGCCCAGATTAAAAGATCAGTTTACAAACATGATTCAATTATATTTTTGGAATTCATAATTACATCAAACTGCCACATACCACCCTCTAAATTCCAAAAATACATTACAATATTTAAAAAAACTTAAATCAGTAACAACCCAAGTACAAAATCATATCAAAATCATTTTAAAGAAATACAGTTTGTCTTCAGGCAAAGTCCCATCTGTTATAGACCTCTGAATCTTACAAAACCATTTAACTGCTTCCATACACAAATGGAAAGATAAAAGATAAACATTTTCAATATTATAAGGAGAAATTGGGATATTAAACATGAGTCATGAATCCTTTACAGTTCAGTTAACTTGCAGGGCATCCTCCATTCGATTTCAAAGTCTGAGAGTCATTTTTAAGAAGATGTATTCTTTTCCTTGGGGCCACATGGGAACCCACACTTTCCACAGGCTTGCCGAATTGGCATTTTCTTGGTTCCACCCTTATCAAGCATCTGGGTGTCGAACAAGCTCCAGACCTCACCCTCCAAGAGTGTTGGGGTGATTGCCACACCTTACCCAATCTTTGGGTTAGAGTTCTAGCCCCCTTAGTACACTGAGGTGAAGTCAACATTCCCCCTAACCTTTGGCATACAGTTTCAACCCTTTCAGAGCAGTGAGTTGACCACCTGGCCTTCCCTAACCTTTGGCATACATGCTCAACCCTCTCAGAGCAATGGTTTGACAACCTTGCCTTCCCTAATCCATGGGGGACAGGTACACCCCTTTCAGACCAATGGGGTGTTGACCTTAACCACCCTAATCTTTGAGGAATGTGCTTCAACCTCCCTGCACCCTGGGGTGGCAAAACTCTTCCTGAACATCAGGTGGGGACATCCACCTTCTTCAACTGCTGGGGAAAACTCACCCTCTCTGCACCATGCAACATCAAAACTTTCTCAGAACATCGGGTAGGAACATCCACCCTCTTCAACTGCAGGAGCAAACTCACCCTCTCTGTACACATGGGTAGGGCTCCTCTCTTGGCCCAAGGAGATGTCTTAAGTCCAGATCTCTGCTTCCATGGTTTTCTTCTTAAAGCTGATTCTCCTTCAATCTTTACTTTCCATTTCCTCTTTTGTCCTAGCTGACAGTGGTTTTGTTCATACAGCTCTCTCAAAAACTTTGTTGGTTTAGCATGCAGGAAGCAGTGGTCCAAGCCATCACACAGTAAGACTTTCCACAAGTCTTTCCTAGATAACTGCATCTTCAATTCTGAGTTATGAGCTCCAAGTTTAGTAAAGTCTTCAAATAGGGCATTTTCATCTGGGAATTTGATTTCCACAAACTTGGGAGTTCCAGAATCAGTTTCTGTTTTCTTTGTGCCCAAAATTTCAGTCCTTAGTGTATTTCTCTTGTCTAGTATTTTGCTATAAGCTGCAAGGAGAAGCCAAGCCACATTCTCCGAGTTTACCTTGGAAAGTTCTTTAGCTAAATGCTCTGGTTCACCATTTTAAAATCTGTCTTCCATACAACACCAGGAGTTAATCTTGTTAAGTTCTCTGCAACTTTTAAAACATGGATCACCATTCCTCCAGTTTCCAATAAAAGTTTCATCATTTACTTCTAAGGCATCATAGAAAGTCTCTTTACCGTCCATTTTACTATCAACAGTCTCTTCAAAGTGGTCTAGGCCTTTTCCATCAGGCATTTCACAATTCCTCCAAAAAATACCCCTTACCCATTTATAAAACCGTTCCAACATTTTGGTATATGCAAAAGCACTTCCCCTCTCCTTGGTACCAAATTCTGTATTAGTCAGCCAAAGGGGTGCTAATGTGAAATACCAAAATTGGATTGGTCTTTATAAAGGGTATTTATTTGGGGTAGAAGTCCACAAATACCAGGTCATAAAGCATTAAGTTTTTTCTCTCACCACAGTATATTGCCACGTGTTAGAGCAAGACAGCTGCTGGCGTTTGCCAGGGTTCATGCTTCTGGGGTTCCTCTCTTCCCAGGGCTGCATTTCTCTCTGGGCTTAGCTCCTGTTTCCTACACAAGGTCAGCTGTAGAAGATCAGGCAAACGGCTTGGTTCTCTTCTCCTGGGGCCTTCTTTCCAACATCAAAACTTCTTCTCAAAAGACTGTTTCAACTTTCCTTTGCCTTGCCTTTTATATTCAATTCCCCACCCACCAAGGGGAGGGGCTCAACACCCTAATCCTAATCTAATCATGCCCAGATTAAGAGATCAGTTTACAAGCATGATTCAATTATATTTTTGGAATTCGTAATTACATCAAATTGCCACATGCAGCATAGTTGATGAAGTCTTAATTGTGGAGGCAAGAGAGGCAGCTGTAACAGCAAGGCTTGTTACCATGGTGGCATCAGCATTCTGATGCATTCTCCAAAGTGTTACCTATGACACAGTGGCCCAAGAAGTGAAAGGGTAGATTCTGATCTAGTGGAAAAGGAAATAATTAAAGGTTTCTAAATGATCTTGTCTCATATAAAATTTGATGAAAAGGAGTTCCATGAAGATGGAATTCGAACAGAAATAAATGAAATTGAGAATAAAAGAAACAACATTAGAAAAAAATAGTAAAAACTATATATATATATAAATAACATTTTTGTAAGGAAATACACATATATGCATATATATTTATATATCATTTTGCAAATGTTTGTATGTATTGTGAGAATTTTGATTTTTACCCATAATAAAAAAAAATAAAAAATAAATAAAATATGTTAAAAGAAAAAAAAAAATCTAAAGCTGGTTATTTGAGAAGATTCACAAAATTGACAAACAGTTAAACAAAGAAAAAAGTGAGAAGATGCAAATACATAAAATAAAGTATGAGTAAGGGATTTCACCACTGATCCCAAAGAAATAAAGATTATCATAAGAGGATATAGTGAAAAATTGTATGCCAGCAAGATGGATAACTTAGATGAAATGGACAAATTTCTAGAAACACACAAGTAGCATACATTGATGAAAGAAGAAATTGATGAGCACAACAGAACAATTAGAGGGATGAGATTGAATTAGTCATCAAAAACTTCCCAAATAAGGAAAGCCCAGGTCTAGATGGTTTGACAGGTGAATTTTACCTATCATTCCAGAAAAAACTAACACCAATCCTGTTTAAACTCTTCCAAAAGTAGAAGTAAAGGAAACATTACCTAACTGATACTATGAAACCAATATCACATTTATATGAAAGACATATAAAGATGCCACAAGAAAAGAAACCTACAGACTATTCTCTCTAATGAACCTAGATGCTAAAATCCTCAACAAAATACTTGCTAATCAAATCCAACAACATATCAAACAACTTATACACTATGATCAAGTGGCTTTTATCTTGTTATGCAAAGATGGTTCAACATAAGAAAATCAATCTATGTCAAACATGCTATAAACAGATCAAAAGAAAAAATCACATAAACATCTCTATTGATGCAGAAAGCATTTGACAAAATGAAGGACAGTTTTTTGATAAAACCCTTGAAAAGATAGAAATAGAAGGAAATTTCCTCAACATGATAAAGGATATATATATATATATAAAACACACAACTAACATCACATTAAATGGTGAAATGCTAAAGGCTTTACCACTAAGATATGGAACAAGACAAGGATGCCCACTGTCACCACTCTTATTTAAGATTGTGTTAGAAGTACATGCTCAAGCAATTAGGAAAGAAAAAAGAAATAAAAGGCATCTAAATTGGAAAGGAAGAAGTAAAAATTTTATTCTTTTCAGATGACATGATCTTATACATAGAAAGCCCTGAAAAATCTACAACAGAGCTTCTAGAGCTGATAAATGAGTTCAATAAAGTGGCAGGATATAACATCAATACAGAAAAATCAGTAGCATTTCTGTACTTCAATAGTGAGCAATTTGAGGAGGAAATCAAGAAAAATTTCCATTTCAAATAGCAACTAAAAGAATAAAATATTTAGGAATACACCTAACTAAAGATTTAAAGACTTTGTACACAGGAAACTACACAACTTTGTTAAAGGGAATCAAAAAGACAAAAAATAAATGGAAGAACAATCCATGTTCATGTATTGAAAAACTAAACATTATTAAGATGTCTGCCTTGTGCAAATTGATTTACAGATTTAACACAATCCCAATAAATATTTCAATAGCATAATTTCCTGAATTGGAAAAATTGACTATGAAATGTATTTAGAAGGGCAAAGGACCCCAAATGACCAAAAATACCTTGAAAATGAAAAACAATATTGGAGGAATCATACAACCTTAATTTGTTGCATACTACAAAGCTACAGAGGTCACAACTGCATGGCATTGGCACAAGGATAGACATACTGACTGATGGAACTGAATTGAGAGTTATGATATAGATATTCACATATATGGTAAAATGATATTTTACAAGGCCACCAAACCCAGTGAACTGGGAAAAAGTTCCTCTACAAAAAAGTGTGCTGGGAGAACTAGATATCAATATCCAAAAGAATGAGGAAGGCTCACCATTTCATGCCCTACACAAAAATTAACTTAAGATGGATCAAAGATCTAAATATAAGAAGCAAAACCATAAGCTCTTAGAAGATAATATAGGGAAACATCTACAAGATCTTGTAGTATGAAATAGTTTAATAAACTTTTCACCCAAAGCTCAAGCAACAACAACAAAAAATAGATACACGGGACTTTCTCAAAGTAAAAATTAAAAAAAAAAATCTTTATGCTTCAAAGACTTTGTCAAGAAAGAGAAAAAGGCAGTCTACTCAATGGGATAAAATATTTGATTACCATTTATCTGGTAAGGGTCAAATATCCAGCAGATATTAAATAAAGAAATCTTATATCTTGAAAATAAAAAGACAAACAACCCACTTAAAAATTGACAAGAGATTTCAATTGATATTTCTCCAAAAAGAAATACAAATGGCTAAAAAACACATGAAATGATGCTCAACATCAATAGTTATTAGGGAAATGCAAATCAAAACTACATTGCAATATCATTTTACACCTATTAAAGTGGTAGCTATTAAAAAAAAACAGAGGTCTACAAGTATTGAAAAGAATGTGGAGGAAAGGGAACACTTATCCACTGCTGGTGGGAATGTAGAATGGTGCAGCCTTTGTGGAGGACAGTTTGGATCTTCCTCAGGAAGCTAAATATAGAGATACCCTATGATTTGGCAATCCCACTGCTGGGTATATACCCAGAAAAATTGAAAGCAAATAAATGAACAGATGTATGGACACTATTGTTCATAGCAGTATTATTTTCTACTGCTCAAAGTTGGAAGCAACCCAAGTGTTGACCATCAGAAGAGTAACTAAGCAAATTTTGATCTATACACACAATACAATATTATTCATCTGTAAGAAGGAATGGAGTATTAACACAAATGACAACATGGATAACTCTTGGAAACCTTTGTTTGAGTGATGTAAGCCAGTCAGGGAAGGACAAATATTACATGATCTCACTGATGTAACTTAAGCAAATTGAGCAGACTCACAGACCTAGAGTCTGGAAGATAGGTTATGAGACAGAAAGGGAGTAGATTGTGGTGAGCTAATGCTCAATACTGGCAAATCCTATGATAAGGTGGAAGGGGGTGGTTGGGCAGTGGAGGGGGATGAATCCCCAGATGAACTCTGGGGATTTGTAGGTATGTGGTTAAAACTAGAATGGTGGGGATTTATTTTGGCAAATGTGGCAGGGGTGAGTCAATGGTGCAAAGCATCATGGATGGGGACATATGTGGGAAAGGGCACATGTGAGGCATGCTTCTATAGAATATGAATATGTTCATCTTGTCATAGTATGTTATCTTAGTGGTTAGAGACCCAATGAATAAGCAAGAAAATATTACCCCCCTTTCTGGGGAGTCCTGCTATGTACTCAAAAAGAGGGGCAAGAATCTCTCAAGAAATAGGCAAGGCATAATAAATCCATATGCCAAACCTCAATATTATTACATGTAACTATGAACCTTAATCTTTAAAAATTCAAACTTAGTAGTTACCATAGATTCTGAGGGGAGGGGAAGGGAAGAATAGAATAGATGGAACATGGGACATTTTGTGGTCATTGGAATTATTCTGCATGATTTTGCAATGATGGATATAGGCCATTATACATTTTGTCAAAACCTATACAATGGATGGTGCAAAATGTAAGCCACAATGTAAATCATTGACCATAGCTTGTAGCAATGCTTCAATTTTGTACATCAATTGTAACAAATGAACATACTCATGTAAAATGTCATTAATAGGGCAGAGTAGAAGAGCAGGAGAGGTTGGGGTATATGGGAATCCCCTATATTTTCTATGTTACTTTTTTGTAATGAAGCTTTTTTGAATATAAAGCAAAAAAAAAAAATCATACAGAAGAAATTGTCACTGTACATAAAGATAAGAGATCTTGTTGTGGTGAAAGACACAGTGAATTTTTTTTTATTTTTGTATTTTATATTTTATTTTTTATTTTATTATTATTTTATTTTCTTATGATTTTTATTTATTTTCTGGCTTTTTTGGGAGAAAGTTTTGGATTGCAGAAAGGTCACAACTGTGACAGGGGAGGATCACTGGTGTGGGAAGTCAGTGACTGGGAGATGTGTGTGGAGTGGTGCACCTGGGGCATGCCTCTAAGGCATATGAATATGTGCAAGTGGTCATAGGTTCTTGTCTTGGTAGGTTTGGCAGTTAGTCATTGTTAATGAATTCCAAAAATAGATATTGGATTATGTTTGTAAACTGGTCTGTACCTGGGCATGATTAAATTATGATTAGGGCTTTGCTTGGGCCACATCAGTAGGACAATAATTTCCCACCCCCTTGGTAGGTGGGGACTCACAGAGAAAACTACATGGCAGAGAAGAGAGTTGGGGTTTTAATGCTGGAGCCCCAGGAAGTAAGGCACACAGAGCAACAGAGCAGCTGAGCCCAGAGAGAATTGAGCCCTGGGGAGAGAGAAAGAGAAGGTCACCTGATAGCCTACAGCTGGCCTTTGGAGTGAGCAAGGCAGCTAAGCCCAGAGAGAAACAAGCCCCCAAAAGAGAGGAACCCAGGAAGCCTGAAACCTCACAGACATCAGCAGGCATCTTGCTCCAACATGTGGCAACAGACGTTGGTGAGGGAGGTAATTTATGCTTTATGGCCTGGTAATTGTAAGCTTCTACCCCATTGTAAAAGCCAACAGATTTCTGGTATTTGCCATCAGCACCCTTTTGACTGACTAATAGAGTGGGTGAGACTCACAATAACTGAAAGAATATTGAATTCCCATCCTGGAAAGTCCTGCTATATTCTATAATAAAGCAGCAAGAATCCCCTGGGAACATGGGCAGTGCCTACTGAAGGAAGAGAGACCATTATGGCACGCCCTTGATATTGATGGTTGTACTTATGAACCTTGCTCTTGTGAAATTGAAACTTAGCTTTGGATTACATATTGCCTGAGTTATCCTCCTGGAATCCTCCTTGTTGCTCAAATGTAGTCTATCTCTAAGCCAGACCCAGTATGTAAACTTATTACCTTCTTCCAGCATGGAACATCAATCCTGGAGATGAGCCACCTTGGCATCAAGGGATTATTACCAAACCCTAACCATGATGCATTTCGAATAAGACCTTGACCAAAAGGGGGAAATATTAAATACAAATGAGTTTTCATGGTTAGGAGATTTCAGTGTCAGTCAGAAGGTCGTTAAAGAAGTTACTCTTATGCACATCTCAGGAGGATCTCATTGACTGCCAGAGTATACAGATCCTCAAGCAGGAACACTCCTAAGGGCTCTAGAGACATCTAGATACTATAGGCAGTGGAGACAATCTCAGGAATTGGGCATCCTGTCATTGGGCCTTGATTTGTAATATGCTTCCTAATGTAACAGAGTTAACTCATGTATAAGTTCCCTACAAATGGTTCTTCTGCCCCTTTTATTTGAACCTATAATTAGCACTATACTCATTAAATATATGTCCCAGAGACTGAAATCTTCATTCTGTTCATATGCTAGTTAAGACCTGAATCTCAGCAGAGTTTCAAAACCTATTCTCCAGTTCATTGGACTTACCCAGGACAACTAACAAAAGGATGATGTTGGACAATGCCCAGACCAAAAAAAAAAAAGAGTTTTCTACAACCCCAAGCAAGACAGTTCCATCCATCTGCCGCAGGGGATCTAAATCACTTCTCAGTCAGAAACGGAGTGGGCATCACCATTCAAAAATCCTCAAGATTTAACATTGAAAAATATAAGTGGAGAATGCAACTATGGGCTAAAGTAGACTTACTACTATTCTAGCAATTGAAGAGTGTGTAACATTGATATAAAGGCAGTGGCCCCCAGAAGTTCTAAGGGGAGGAAGAGGGAGGAATAGGTGTAACATGGAGCATTTTGGGGATGTTGGAATTGTTCTGAATGACATAACAATGACAGATACAGGCCATTATACATTTTGTCAAAACCTATAAAAATGTATGATGCAAAGTGTTTTTTTTAAATTATTGGGTGGGTTAAGGGAAAATACACTGAATGTAAGATATGGGTTAAAGTACTACACATATCAATATTTTAATGATGCTCTTTCATAGTTTGTAACAAATCTTTCATAAAAATGCATGGTGTCGATTGTGGGGTGATGAATGGGACCCCTGTATGCATGTTTGTTTTGTAAATTCACAAATTTTACTATACATTTATTGTTTATGTATGTTCATATAAAAATTATATACTTCAATAAAATTTCAATAAAATTTTGATGAAAGACTTATTCATAATAAGAGACTGGAAGAACAGAGTTGCTATTATAGCCACTGTAGAGTAAGAAAGTGGAAACCTATCTTTATTTGATTACCTACTGCAATCAACCACCAAAATGGATCTATTTCTTTAATAGTTGGCCATCTGTCTTTTTGTGTTTGTCTAGACACAGTATAATAAGAATCATCCCAAGGCCCCAGCTACTTTGTATCAGGGTAGGCATTAAATTTATGGAATATTTCTACATTTTCCTGAAAATCCTAACAATGAAAGATGTTTCTAGCTTTCCAGGGCCTCATTAAGCATGTTGTTTCTGAGAGCATTTTGCTCAATGCACTTAGATAAATTGGGATTTTACCAACTCACACATGACCTCTGCACCACAATTTCTGAGAACCAGAGTCTAAATTCCTTTGTATTATAAAGGAAACATTCCTGATTTTTTTCCTGGAGTGGTTTAAAAAATATTAATCAATTAGGTGGGGTAAATCAAGATGGTAAATTAAGACATTCCAGGGTATTCTTCCATAGACTCTTTTAACTATTAGTAAAATTTGGTAGAGCCATTTTCCTCAAAAATCTAGAAAACAGCTAAAGGGTTGCAGTAACTGGAAGAAGAAGGCTGAATAAAGAAAACACATTCTAAAATATGACAGGGAGAGCTTCTGGAGCCCTTGCTGCCCACCCCTTTCCCCTCCTTGACATAATGGGGAACCAGTCTGTACTCCCAGTTTGTTTCCCTGGTCCTATTTCAGAAAGAACAGAGTAACACCTATGTGCATATTGGGGTGACTGTATTCCCCCTGCCAATATTTTAGATAGCATCCTGTAAGCCTGAACCTGTAAATGTCTCTTAGTCTTGGCCTCCCAGTACTTGCCATTCAGGCAGAAACAACTTGCTGATAGCTAAAGCAATGTAAGAATCAAACAAGTCAAAATGACCTGGGGCAAAGGATCCCTTGCTTTAATTCATAATTCATACAATAGAGTACCCAGGAAGGGAGTATTTCAATGGATGTAAAAGGAAGATTTAAGTAATTCCTGTTAATGGGGGAATCCCTAGGGTCTTGCAGAGGCAGAAGTCGAGGAAAGGTGCAAGCTCAGTAAGGACAAAGAAGACCCTCCATTTCATATTCGGGTCAGGCTGATCTTGATTTTTTATGTTTTAAAAATGTCAGTTCTTAATTGGCAGAACACTAAAAATACCAAAGATATGCCCAATTAATTTTGTAACGATTGAATGATGAATGGCTCTTTCACTGTATGGGCCATCCTACCCTGCTTTTCAATGCTTTCAAAACTTTCACAGAGATCACCAACCAATGTAGAGTCAGTTGTCAAAACCTGTAAATGGTGTTTGTTGCATTGGTTCATTTTTGTTAGATCCTGACATTCAAATAAATCTGTCATATCACTAGTTTAATACAAACATAAGGAATAGACAGCTCATGGGATAATTCCCAGGGTTAATACTTTGAATTATTAAAATGTGCCGGAAACAACATAAATAATAAGACAAAATAATCAGGGAAAGAAATAAGATAAAAATACAGAAATCATCAATGCAGAAGATAAGAGTTTAGATATACCAGACAAAGAATTTAAAAATGGTCCTTTGTATGCTCAAGGAGATAAAGAACAAAACACAGAAAATAAAATAAAATATATTAAGAAAATAATGTGTGAGCAATATGAGATTTTCAGAAAATATCATTTTTAAATATGAATCAAATAGAAATACTTCAGTTGAAGTATACAGCAACCAAAATTAAAGATTCTTTAGGTGATAGAAATAGCAGATAAAAGCTGGCAGAAGAAAGAATCAATGATATCAAAGACAAGAGATTGAAATGATTAAGGGTGAAGAGAAGAAAGAAAAAATAATTTTAAAAAAGTATGGAAAGAACTTAATCAATGTATGGGATATCACTAAATGTACCAACATACACTTTATGGGAGTCCCAGAAGAGAAGAAAGAGGGAAGAGAGACAGGGGTAAAAGGAATATTCAAAGAAATAATGGCATACATATTCAGAAAATGGAATGAAAATCATGAATGTGTACATTCAAGAAGCCTGTAAAACTGCAAGCAAGACTGCTCTTTCCATCTGTCCCATGGGATATAAGACTCTTCTCACTTGGAAGCAAAGTGGGTATCACCATCTCCAAATCTTCAAGACTGAAGAATGAACAAACATAAGGAAAGAATGTAACCATTAACTAAAGCAGGCATTATAATTCTAGTAATGGAAGAACTTGTAACACTAATATAAAGAAAGTGGTCACCAAGAGTTCTGAGGGGAGGATGAGGGAAGAATAGGTGTAACATGGGACATTTTGGAGACAATGGATTGTTCTACTTGATAATGCAAGGATGGATACAGAGCACTATACATTTTGCCAAAACCTACAAAATTATACAGTACAAAGTATAAATCATAATGTAAACTATACAACACAGTCAACAATGTTTCAATATTTGTTTATCAATGCTAACAAATGTACCACACAAATTAAAAATGTTGTTAATGGGGGAAAGTGTGGGAGGAATACAAGGTGGGTATATGGTAATATTTTTTATGTAACTTTTCTGTAATCTAAAACTTCCTTAAAAATAAAGCTAACAAAGAAGCCTGTAGTGCCTTGAAATATGTACCAGATAAAATCATGTATTTAATTTTAATCAGTTCCCATGGAAATGAACTCATTGCAAACAGAAATATTTAATGAGGAAACTTTAGGTAAGTTGTAGTCCAACTGAATCATGTTTTTTTTTTTTTT
>JAKSZT010013347.1:162449-202850 GCA_026826555.1 Tolypeutes matacus | reverse complement strand
TTTTTTTTTTTTTTAATCAGTTTTATTGACATATGCTCACACACCATACAATCCATTCAAAATACATAATCAACAGCTCTCAGTATAATCACAGAATTGGTTTTTTCAATCCAGATTACTGAAGGCCTTAACAAGCAGTGTGAAAGTCAGACAGAGGGAAGTCATGAGAATAGCCAAAAGCTGGAAGTCAGTGGAACACAGAAAAGAAAGAAGATGCCCCCTTGTGCAATTCTTTGTGACAGAAAAAGGCAAGGATGAAGGATCGCTAGCAGCCAGCATCAAAACACCACAGTCTCCTGAAAGAAGTCATCACTTTACTGATACCTCAATATTGGACATTTCCTGGTCCCAAATCATGATCCAATAAATTCCTATTTTTTAAGCCAAAACATATGGTGTGCATTTTAGCAGCTAAGAAAATAAAACAAATCCCAATGAACCCCACACAGGATAAAATCAAAGTGAGACACACCCAGATACACAGTAATCAAGTTGTGAATGTGATGTACTAAGGAGTTCTAACAAGTTTACATGTTGATTTCTCATCAGAAACCATGGAAGGGAAGCAGATATATCTCAAGTGGTTGAGCACTTGCTTCCCATGTATGAAGTTCCAAGTTCAATCCCCAGTACCTCGTAAAACAAACAAGCAAACAAACAAAAATCGTGGAAGAAAGAGGCAGTGTGCAACAAATGTATATCGTGCTGAAAGAAAACAGCTATATACTGTGTGGTTTGGAGCAATGCACCCTAGGAAAAATATATATTCTTAACCTTAATCCATTCCTGTGGGTGTGAACCTATTGCAAAGTAGGACCTATTGATGAGGTTATTTCATTTAAGTTGTGGCCCCCTCAGTGAGGATGGGTCTTAATATTATTGCTGGAGTCCTTTGAAAGAGGAATGAAATTCAAACAGAGAAAAAGCCAAAGGAAGCAAAAGCTGAAGGTTAAAAAAAAACCTGAAAAGAAGGGAAAGACCAGGAGAGGCTTTCATGTGCATTTCCACATGCCAGAATAGCCCAAGACCAAGGATCACTGTAAGCCAGCCCAAGAATGCCAGTCTTTTGGAAGAAAGCATTGCCTTGATAACACCTTGATTTGGACTTTTTAAATGAGCTCATAAATTCCCATATTTTAAAACAAATGGAAAATTCAAAAATATTTGGAAATTAAACACAATGCTCAAAGGAACAATGGGACCAACAAGAAATCACAAGAGAAGTAAAGAAAATCTTCAGGTGAATGAAATTGAAAACACTACATACCAAAATTTATGGCATGGGGAATTTATAACTCTAAATGTTACATTAACAAATAAAGATCTCAAATAAGAAACCTTATCTCACCAATAGAGTATCTAGAAAATGGAAAGCAAACTAAACCCAATGTGAGCAGAGGGAAAGAAATACCAGTGATTACAGTGGTGATAAACGGGGGATAAAAGAAAAACAATGGATAGAATGAATGAAACAAAAGTTGTTCTTTAAAAACTTAGACAGACAAAGAATAAAAAAGAGATGATGCAAATAATTAAATCAGAAATTAGAAGAGGAATATTACTGCCAATGGCATGGAATTAAAGGATTTATAAAAGAACACTATGAACAACTGAATGACAAAATTAGAAAACCTAGATGAAATATACAAATTCCTAGAAACACCCAACCATCTTCTTTGACTCAAGAAGAAATAGAAGATTTCAACAGACAAATAAGTAGAGATATTGAATCAGTAATCAAAAACCTTCCAACAGGGAAAATCCCAGGAACACATGGGTGTGGAGTTAGTTGCTAAAAAGTTCACTGTAGGAACACAAGCCCGGGCACAACAAAAACTTCCAGCAGATGACTGCTTTAATACTTACATAGCTTAAAAGATCCAAAAGAGCAGAGCAAGAGATCTCATTGTCCAATAGGGAGGCCAACTGTTCATATTAATATTGGATGACAGCTATACATACTCCTCTACATGTCAAGGAGAAGGAATGCCTGTATTGCCCAAGAGTGGGTATTTATACAACCCAGGGGGAAAGGATCTTCCACTGAAAGTTCCTGTCCTGATAAGCAGCTGGAATTTCTTGTTCTTGGTTTGTGGTTTAAGATGTGGTCAGGCTGTTACTTCACTTGGGGTCATACCTTGGGATGGTGGGAGAGGGCCATTATAGTCCACTAGCCATGAGTAGCCTATTGTGGTCCCTTTGGAATTAGCCCCTAAATGTCCTTTTTGGCCTCTGGCTTGTGGCTGACACCTCTCTTGGAAAATAGTTGATTGAGCCTATTTAATGAGAGAGGTATTCCATCTTCTTGGGCCTATAATTTCATGGTTTCAGAATTTCCATGGTCAATTTGCTGGTGAAACCACTGTGTAGTAGAAGCAGCCATGGGAACTTCAGTTATTTCAAAGATGTCACTGA
Organism: Tolypeutes matacus; assembly: GCA_026826555.1. Taxonomy (NCBI): domain Eukaryota; kingdom Metazoa; phylum Chordata; class Mammalia; order Cingulata; family Chlamyphoridae; genus Tolypeutes; species Tolypeutes matacus. Next base: position 200,435 of record JAKSZT010013347.1, on the reverse strand, counting down.
GGGTGCATTCATAGTCCTAATCCTCCAGACAGGACTCATCCTTTACCTCTCTCCCAGGAGGAACTCCAGACTTGTCAGATTAGGAAAGCATCTCACTGCATCCTTTTTCAACCAGGCCACTCCAATTATGTTCATTGTGTCATGGGTTCTTCCCATGACATTAACATGGGAAACATAATTGATGCTTTTCAACTCCATCAATTGTTTCCAAGGGTCCTTATCCCAAAAAAGGGAGTTTTGATTCTCCAATTGCTTTCCTTCCATAAACCCGATAAGACTGCTAAGGCATTGGTCAGGTCCCACAGTTCAGTAAATGGATACATCGGTGTGCTTGGGTCTGGGTGTTCCAGGGCTAAGAGGATTGCTACAAAGGCAAGAGAACAGAGACTTCATATTGACTGATCAATCATTGAACCAGCACTGAGCATCTGGTGGGACTTCTTTAAGCCAGTGTCCCCAGTATGCCATTGAAGAGAAGGAAGTACCCTCATCTGGTGTTGAACAGGATCATTATGTTTGTTTTTTTTCACCATCCAATCATTCAATTGTGTCACTCCCTGCAAATCTGAGAAAGCATGATCCTGAAAGCACCACATCCATTTGATGATACTCTATTGTTGGACACTGCCTGGTTACCAAGCAGGATAATGTCTGTTAGCCAGGACTCAGGACATGATGGGGATTTCTGGCCTCAGCAGGACCTGCAAGCTCTTGGTGATCAATTACATTTCTATCAAGCTCAGTAGCATGCAGAATTTGCCCCTCAAAAGGGGTATAATGCTGGGCTATGTCTGGGAACATCTTTTAAAAAATTCCCAGGAATCTGTGCATTCCTCTTTTTCCCTCCTTCTCCCAGAGGAACTTGTTGGTGTGGGTCTCGGTGGGAGAAAGTTGTAGCTCAAACATAGATCCAGGCTCTAAAGGTTTTTTAAAAAAGCCACTTTTACCTCTAGCAGGGCCTTTTCTTCCTCCCTTTCCCAGTGGAAAATATCTACTTTTTTTATGTCACTTCATATAGGAATTCCATAAGGATACCAAGATAAGGCCAATATGCATATAGCCCCATCAAATACTGTGCCTCCTTTTAGGAGGTGTGTGACTTTAAAGATTGTAATTTGTCCCATAATGAGACAGGGTACTGATGCTGGTCTCCAGCTCATATGTTACTGTATTAGTCAGGGTTTTCTATGGAAACAAAACTCACAGGAGATATCTGTAAATAATATGAGATTTTATCAAATTATCATGTGGCCATGGGAACACGCAAGTCCAAATTCCGTATGACAGTCTGCAAGCCATAAAGATCTCCAGTGAATTCCCCAGAAGATGATGGCTGCATGAAGTAGAGATAGAAATTCTCTCCCCCCCCCCTCTCTCTCTCTCAGAAACACAGTAAACCCTTCCATAATAGGGTGCAGGTCTTTGGGTAATATTCACTCTTAAACTTGCAATTCCTAAATACCACAACATGAAACTAATATAATCCATGTCATATTTTAAGGGGAAAGAATATGAAAGAAAACAGAGATATTTATGTATATATACAAAACATATTAATAACAGTGCAAGGAAGAAATACTCAGCCACTGTAATCCTGGGATATTTCTGTAACTAGTTACATAGTTGAAGTTTGTATTTATTACTACTTTCTTCCACTACTCATTCCATGTTTCCTTTAACCTCACCAAGTATCTCAGTTGACCATGGTTTGTTGTCTAGTGGGAGGAACCAAACCTTCACTCCTGATTATTCTGGGATATTTTTAGTCCTGCCAGATTTAGGTTGTTGCAATTTTCTACAGACTTTATTTACAGGTCATGGTAGTACTAAAAGATGCCCTAGGAGATCTCCTGTATTCTAGGCAAATTCTTCTTTACTTTCTTTGTATAGTTGCCGTCCTAGCTCCCCTTGATAGTCAGAATCAATCTCCCAAGCCCATGTAATAATCCCCCTTTTGCCAGTTGTTTCAGAGGCATGAGGAGGCCAAAGTGACCAGGTGGCAGTCTTAACTTTCAGTTCAATGGAATCACTGTTGTGTTTCCTGGTGAAAGCACTATTCCTTTTGGAACTAAGACCTGTGGACCAGCAGAGCTTAAGGTTCCAGGGACAGGAAGCAAAAGTTCTCCTATTGGGTAACTAGGGATAATGGTGTATGGTACCCCTCCCAATTCCACTCCTTGTTTCCTGAACCCATGAACACTGGCTATGGCAGATAGAGTATCGTAGAATGGACACTGATTTAGAACATACACAGTCTCCTGGAAAACCTTGCTAAAACTCTGCAAAATAAGGCCACCTATTTGGCACTGTAATTGAGTCTTCAAAAGGCCATTCCACAATTTTATCAATCTAGTTGCTTCAGGATGATGGGTAACCTGGTAAGACCAGTGAATTCCATGAACATGTACACATTTCAACACATCATTTCCTGTGAAGTGGGTTTCTTGACCAGATGCAATGCTATGTGAAATACCATGGCAGTGGATAAGACATTTGATAATTTCATGGATTGTAGTATGAAAGAAGAATTGCATTTAGGAAAGGCAACTATTTATCTGGAGTATATATTTATTCCTATTAGAAGAAATCACTGTCTTCCATGATGGAAGTTGTCAAATGTAATCAACCTGCCAGTGGAAGGTGGACCACCTTGGAGAACAGTACCATATCTGGGGCTGAGTGTGGGTTTCTGCTGCTGGCAGATTGAGCACTCACTATTGGCTGTAGCAAGATTGGACATAGTGAGGGCAAGTCTATGTTGCTGAGCCCATGCATAACCTCCATCCCTACTTCCATGGCCACTTTGCTCACGAGTGGTTGGAGAAAGAGACTGACTAATATCCACAGAATGGGTCATCTTATCCACTTAATTATTAAAATCTTCCTCTGCTGAAGCCATCCTCTGGTGAGCATTCACATGGGACACAAATATTATCATGGTTTTTGCCTACTCAGAAATGTCTAACCACATACCTCTTCCCCAGCCTTCTTTGTCATCAATGCTTTTTAAACCTGTTTTATCCAAGTCCCTGACCACACATCCAAACCATTGTCAAAAGACTATTTATCAATGTATAAATATACCTCTGGTCATTCCTCCTTCCAAGCAAAATTAACAACCAGGTGCACAACTTGAAGTTCTGCACACTGAGAAGATTTCCGCTCATCTCTGTCCTTCAAGGAGGTCCCAGAATGGTTGGAATGCTGCTACTCTCCACTTTTTGGTGGTACCTGCATATTGTGCAGAACCATCTTTAAAGCAGGACTGATATTTCTCTTCCTCAGTCAACTGATTATAAGGGACTTCCCAAGAAGTCATAGCTGTTGATTGGGAAAGAGAAAATAATGTGGCAGGAGTGGTGGCCTTGGAAAACTTCCTCATGTAACTTGTGCCTTCAGGACCTGCTCAAGTCCTATCTCATATACACCACTTCCACTTTATGATGGAGTGCTTCTCTGCATGTGCAACTTTATGGTTTGGTGGACTCACCCAGCTCATGGCAGGCAACCCAGGTCTCATGGTAACTTGATGGCCCATGGTTAAGCCTTCAGTCTTTACTAAGTCCCACTAACAGGGATTTGCTCCCAAATCCTAAGGGTCTGCATTGTGATTCTCCTATAGGAACCTGTCAAATGCTGTAGATGGCATCTCTATTTTTCCACTGACACTTTCAGCACCACTGGATCTGCTGACTTATATAGGCCAAGTGGCAGGGCATCTTGTACTGCAGCCTGGACCTGTTGTATAGCCTCCTCTTTTACCAGTACCCAATCAAAACTGGCAGTTTTCTGGTCACTCAGTAAATGGGTCAGAGTTACACACCCAAACAAATAATGTTTTCTCCAAAATCCAAACAGGCCAACTAAGCATTGTGCCCCTTTTTTGGTCATAGGAGGGGTCAGATCCAAAAGCTTATCATTCACTTTAGAACGGATGACTCATCATGCACCACAGCACTGGACACCTAGAAATTTCACCAAGGTCGAATTTTGTTGGATTCATCTCTCTTCCTCTCTCACACAAATGCCTTTCCAATAAGTCTAGAGTAATTGTTACTCTATTGTAATTGTTGCTCACTAGGTCCAATTAAAATACAGTGGACTAGTGTGATAACTTGAGGGAGGGAGAAATGACCAAGGACTCTGTGGACAATATTATGACACAGGGAAGGAGAAGTGGTATACTCTTGAGTTAGGACAGTGAAGACATATTGCTGGCCTTCCCAGCTGTAAGCAATCGGTTCCTGGTTGTCATTAATAAGACAATTGATAAAAAAAATTTTCGGTAGATCAACAGCTGCATAGCTGGTACCAAGGGATGTGTTGATTTGCTCAAGCAATGGTACAGCATATGGAAGAGCAGCTGCAACTGTAATAACCACATGGTTAAGGTTAAAATAATCCACTATCATCCCCCAAGATCCATTTGTTTTCTGTACAATCTAAATAGGAGAGTTGAATGGGGATATGGTGGGAAGCACCACTCCAACATTCTTCAAGCCTTTGATGGTGGCACTAATCTCTGCAATTCATCCAGAAATCCTGTATTGCTTTTGATTTACTATTTTGCTAGGTAAGGACAGTTCTAGTGGCTTCCATGTGGCCTATCCTATCACAATAGCCCTCACTCCATAAGTCAGGAAAACAATGTGGGGATTTTGCCAGTTGCTGAGTATGTCTCTTCCAATTATGCATTCTGGGAAAATAACCACAAAATGGGTCCAGAGACCCACTGGACCCACTGTGAGACACACCTGAGATAATGTTCCATTGATCACCAGATTTCTATATGCCCCTACTCTAACTTGTGATGTTTTGAGTCTCCTGGAATGAATGTCACTTCTGAACCAATGTCTAATAATCCCTCAAATGTCTGATCATTTCATTTTCCCCAATGCACATTTACCTTGATCAAAGGGCAATTCTGGAATCTCAACCTCAGGCAAAATTAGCCATCTTTTAGTATATGTTTCAGCCAACAACCCGAACAAATTGTTAGAGCACATTCTAATCCTTCTAGCTACAATATTGAATCCAGAATCTCTGTTTAGTGTGTCTATATCAATAAATTCAGCCTTTATATTTCTTCCACCATTATCTCATACCATTAATACCTATTTGCACACATATTCCACTGATTTCTCTATATATAAATTTGAAAAGTCATGCAGTTCTTTTGGAGTAATGTGTACTTATTCATTGGTCACACTTTGTATTTCATCTTTGGGGTCTTATCATAGTTCTGGAAGGAAAGAAGGTGGTGGGGGAGGATAAGGAGAAATTTTAGAAGTGCCTTGCAAACCAATTACCTCAGTGCATTCTGTTGAATTAATCATTAATCCTGGTGAGACAGGATTAATCTCTTCAGGTGGGGGTTTGATGGCAGACTCCTTGGGACAGACTTTATTTCTATTAGCTGACTTCTTGCGGCAGACTGGAGGTTGGGAGGTTGTATCCTCAAGGCATGATGGAGGTTGGGTTGTCATTTCCTTCACAATGGGGAGGAGGATGTTTGGCTATCTTTTCAGGCCAGATTATTATAGGTTCATCTGGGAAGGTCTTAGCAATATTTAGGGTTTCACTTTCCCCATTGCCATCATCATCAAACTATATTTATCTATCCCAATCCTCATGATTCTACTCCTTTACAATCATCGCCTTCGCTTTAACAGCAGACACCCTGCAAGGTTGAGATTTTAGTCTCCATTGTAACTCTGCTACTTACACAATGAAACACTGGGTCTAGTTTTCAAAGATCACAATTCTGTGGCTAAATGAAACAAGATTTTCTTTTAGAGCACAAATGGAAACTTTCACGTCATTCATGCAGCACTTAAGTTGCAGATTTGAAGGTTTCAGTTCATATCTTTCTTTGGCAACTGTATCCAGCATACTGAGGAAGAGCCAGCCAAAATCATTGCAATTTTTACCTCCACAAAACTCTGTTAAAATGTTAAAAACACTCTAACCCAGAGTTTTGCCACTTAAAATTATGGATGTAGTCATATCCAGTTTTGTGTCTCTCTATTGCCAATGCATGCCATAGGCTATCAGTGGTCTTTAATTATTGGAAACAGAGACATTAGTGCCCTTGAATGTAATCAGAGTAGAGTGCCAATTGCAAAAATCCCGGAAGCAATTCAGAAATAATATCCTGTTTCTCAAGAACCAATCCTGGTATCAAGCTGTATGAGTTAGGATTATCTAGGGATACAGAACTCAGGAGACATTTATAAATGTATGAAATTTTATCAAATTGTCTCACATGACTATAGGGATGCACATGTCCAAATTCTGTAGGGGTGGCTGGAAGTCTGGGACTCAAAAATTCCTCAATGAGTTCCTCAGGAGGCTCTGGCTGTCTGAAATAGATATGGAACCTCTCACTTTGAATGCTGAAATCACTTCTCTTTTAAGGCCTTCAACTGTTTGGATGAGTCATCACTCATTGCTGATGGTAATCTCCTCAGTTAATTTTGGATGTACAGCCATATATGCAGTCAAATCACTGATGATTAAAATCCATGAAATGCCATTGCATTACAGTTAATCCAGTGCTTTCTTGACCAAACACCTGGGCAAACTTACCTGGAGAAGTGGACACATTAGCCTAACCAACACAGCTACCAATGAAGGTGACCTGCTAGGCTGGGCCTTGTATCTTGTCAGGATTTATGGCTCAACTGGTTGGTCAACATCCAGTTAGCAATGTATGTCATACTTGGCAGTTTGTTCCTTGCTCTGGCCCACCAACATGCTGTCATCAATATAATGGAACACATGGTGTCCTCTGGGTACAGGTGGTTTACTCAAATCCTGTCTATACATTGGTAGTAGAGTGGGGGAGTTTTAATACACCTGTAAATTGAAAGTATGCTCCAAGCCTTGACACTGGAAAGCAAATTAATCTTGGCCATCCTCCTGCAATGGGATGGAGAAAAAAATGCATTTACCTGGTCAAACAACACATACCAAACAACATTTGAGGCCATTATGGCTTCCATGAGCATCACAATGTCTGGGACCATATATTTCAAAGGGGCACTTCTGCATTCTAGTACTGATAGTGTGTTTTCAGCCAATATCCATTTGCTTGCCTCACTGGCCACACTTCTTGGAAAGAAATTTGGTTTTGGCAGAAATAAAACTCACCTGATTGTGGAAAAGAAAAGATTTTATTTTCAATCTTGCAAGAAGGGGCATGCAACTAGAAGATGTGGCTGGTGTGCAGAACAAAGGAGAGTGACCTGTTTTGTAGCCCCCCTAAGCCTAACATGGAAGCCCTCCCCTCTTTCTCTGTTAACTGCATATTTCAGAGGTTACAGCCTATCAGAAAAGTTTAACTTTGCCTGTGCATGTCTCTCAGTCTTTGATTAACTGTTTCCTTTATCACATTTTAGCAGATTTTGGCCAGCCACTTGCCCTTTCATGAAATAAGAAATGGAATTTAGTACTGATCTTTGAGTGGTCATAACTGTCTCCTGTGCACCCCCTCAACTGGCTTCAGAACTGGTTTGAGTTGTTTTCCTTTGTTCCTGCTTAACTCAGGCGTAGGTGACTGATGCAATACCCCACCAAATGATATTAGTCTTCTTCTCCTTGCCCTTTATTACATTTTTGTGAAAACTAAACTTACCCACGTTTCTTACACACTGGGTTATCATATGTATCAATGGCGGAGCAGAGGATATCTTCAGATAGAATATCATTTATGAGTTTAGCAGTGTTATTTTCCCCACCAGGGAGGCAGTATTGTCAATATTTTACAGTGTGGCAAGGAGATGGGAACCTGGAGTTACTTGGTCTCTCATTTGCCCAATAATCATTGCCAGAATTTGCTGGGATTAGGGAGCATATCCTGAAATCTTGAAGCAACACTATTATCTATTCCTTTCCAGCTCTCAACATCTCCTCCCTTAACTTCAACTGGCTAAGAAATTTTTGGAGGAAGGAGTTGGGCATGAGGCAGCCAAGACTCCTCTGCTCTGCCTGGTTAATCAGGGTGGTAGTGGAACTTTCATTATAAACCTGGACAGCCACAAGAGAATATCCTCTCCAGGCTTCTCTCCATACATATCTTTCATATTTCATGTCTTTTCCATAAAAGTGCATGCATTACTTTTCATCCCTCATCTACCCCAACTTCAGGTATAGTAGTCTCCATAACACTGATTAGACTCATTCTGACCTCAAGATCAGCCTGGGTAGTGTGATTGCAGGTATGCCTGAGGTTCCAAAATGAGAACAGATATAAAAAAAGCCATGAGCCAGGGGAGTGTGTGCTGTGCAGTGTTTTCCCAACCTGATTAATCTCAATGTGGAAGAAGCTAGCCAACTCCCAAGTATTCATGGGGAAGGGTTCTCAAAGTCTCATTTATTACTGCCCTTCTTTCATACATCTTAGGTATCCTAACTTCAGGTTGGTACCTCTACCTGAGCTGGTAGGGAGGAGTGACCCTCCAGTTTAACCTAAAATGCCATTCATCTTGTGTTGCCCAAGATGGTCCTATACAGAGGGTATTAAAAAGCAATTAAAAGAATGAACAAAAAGCATATTACTCCATAGTTCCCTGTGCAGCTTCTCTTTGTGCCAAAATTCTATGGAATGAGTTGTTATAGAATATATCATGAGAACTCAGGAACAGGCACAACAGACATTCTCAACAAATGGCCTCTTTCTAATTTACATAGCACAAAGTATACAAAAGAGTAGGAGAAGAGACCCATTAGAGTTAGTCCCCCAAGGTGGACAATTGTTCATGTCAAGGTCTATAGGTGGAAGTTCATCTTGACTCACTTCATGTCAGAGAGGAGAGATTAATGTACTGCCCAAGAGTGGCTATTTTTGCACTCTAGGGAGAAGCGGCATGCCATGGAGAGATCCCACCTTGATAAGCAACTAGAACTGCTTATTCTTTATTTCAGACTTAAGGTTTGTTCAATTGGTTACATTAGATCTAAAGCTCCCTCAGGTTGCAGAAGGAGAACACATTGAAACATCTGCAAACAATAGGAAAAGAGTGGGTGTGTGTAAGGACTGGGAGATGGCCACAAGATGTGTTTGTGGTTTCCCCAGCAAAGGGTACACTGTTAAATTTAATCATACATTCCATGAATAATTACCACCAATCTTGCTAATTTTTTTCCAAATAATTGAACAGATGGAACCACTTCTTAAGATATTGGATGAGGCCAATATGACCCTATTAGCAAAGCCATATATTGCAGTTTGAGATTATTTTATGAATCCCAAAAAGAGAAAAACTATGTTTGCAAAATAATCTATTCTTCTGGGAGTAATGCCCTTTGATTATATTAAATTCAAAGGATTTGAATTTACTTGAGAAAATTAATTTAAGTTTTTTGATTTGACCACATCAGTAAGGTGTGACTCAGTTTGAGTCCCCTGTTCCTTGGTAGGCAGATATAAATGGACACTTACTCAAGAAGACATCACAAGAGAGAGAGCCCTGTCATTTATTTTAAAATTTATTTATTTTTGTTTTAACTTTTAAAGAAGTTTTGATTACATAAATGTTACAGAAAAAATAAATATATGGCTAAGAGACTTCAAAATGAGTCGGGAGGTGATCCCAGAGGTAATACTTATGCACATCTCAATAGGATCTCATAGAATTCCAAAGTGGATATCACCCTCAAATAGTGGGGCTCCTGAGGGCTCTGGATACTCCCAAGTCCTATGTCAGGGCGGATAGCTCTAGAATTTGTTGCCTTGCCAGTGGGCCCTACTTTGGAGTTTGTGGTTCTGTGAGTGATAGAGCTGGACTCAGATGTGACTTCTCTACACATACCTTTTCCATCCCTTCTATTCTAACCTATACTTGGTGTTGGACTTTGTAGCTGTACATCCAGAGATGTGAGTCTTTGTGCTATCCATGGGCCAGCTGGGCCCAGAACCTCAGTGGATCCGCAACCCCTACTTTACAGCTCATTGGACTCATCCAGGACAACTGGCGGAGAGATGATGATGGACAACAGCCATCGCAGGGAATGGAGAGAGTCTGCAGCTGCAGACAGGATAATCCCATCCATCTTCCCCATAGGATAAAAGCTCCCTCTCAGTTGCAGGTAGAGTGGACATCACCATCCCAGACTCCTCAGGATGGAGCGGAAGAGCTGTGGACTAGAGTGGACTTACTTGTATTCTACTGTAGACATATTGTGATTCAAGCAATGGAAGAAATTACAACACTGATGTGGAGCCAGTGGCCACTGAATGCTTTGGGGGCAGGGAAAGGGAAAAACAGTTGTAATACAGGGGCTCTTTTGGGACTTGGGAATTGTCCTGAGTGACATTGCAATGACAGATATAGGCCATTTTTTTTTTTTTTTTTATTATGGGTAAAAATCAAAATTCTCACAATACATACAAACATTTGTAAAATGATATATAAATATATATGCATATATGTGTATTTGCTTACAAAAATGTTATTTTTTATATAGGCCATTTTATATCATCATATAACATGCAGAACTGTGTGGGAGACAGTGTGGTCTACAAAGTGAACTATGGTCCATACTTAATGACAAAGCCCCAGGATGTGTTTATCAATTACAATTAATGTGCCACACTATATGAAGGATGTTTATATGGGAGGTTGTGGGAGGTATGGGAGGTGGGGTGTATGGGAATCCCTATAATTTTTGTGTAATGTTTATGTAATCTAAGTATTTTTAAATAAATAAATAAAGATAAAAATAAAAGAAGGAAAAAGGAAAAAAGAAAAATAGAAAACATAAAGAAGATTCTCATATAACCCATCCCCTCTACCTCCCCCACTTTCACTCATTAACAGCATCTTTCATTACTGTGGTATATTTGTTACAACTGATAGACACATATTAAAGCATTGCTACTAACCATGGTCTATAGTTTACATTAGAATTTACAATTTGCACCACATTTGGAAAATCTCTATAAGCAAATACAAGACCAAGAATAGGGATATCTCTAAATCTCCCCCAATGTATTACCATAACATTTTTCCAAAAAAAATTCAACCATTTTATATATCCTCCAACTTTTTCCAATCTGGTGAATAGCATATTCAATAAATAAAGGGAATTTATTTTGTTCATGAGATTAGAGGAGAAAAAAGATAAATGTAATGCCAAATTTTGTTTGAAACCTTTTAAGTTCTTACACAATTTTCAAAAGTTGTTCTTAGATATTTTTCAAAGCAAAGCACAATAGAGCTCTGCCATTTTTTATCCTGGGCCCCAGAGAGAAATGAGTCATTTGCCTGATGGCTTACAGCTAACCCCACAGAGCCTTAAGAGTCAGAGGAAAGAGAGATCAAGCAGAGATTGCTTCCATTTTGCTTTAACACATGGCTTCAGACTTTCATGAGAAGTTTCCTCTAATGCACCTTGAGTTGGGATTTCCATGGCAGGGTAATTGTAAACTTTTACCCTAAATAAATACCCTTTATAAAAGCCAACAGATTTCTGTACTTTGCATGAGGACCTCTTTGGCAGGCTAATACACCATGTAATGGTATCATAAGAAAAGAAAACTGCAGAAAAATATTCTTATAAACATAGATGTAGAAACCTTCCACAAAATACTAGCAAACCAAATCAAATAGCACATTAAAAGAATTATACACAATGATCAAATGGAGTTTATCCCAGGTATGCAAAGGTGATTCAACATAAGTAAATCAATTAATATATTATACTGAATTAATAGAATGAAGAAAATAAAACACATTTATCGCATAAATCTCAGCCACTCAAAGATCCAACTTCCAAAATATGAAAAAGAGCATATATGAAAAAACCCACAGGTAACACCCTGCATAATTGTGAAAGACAATGCTTTCCCTCTAAGCCTAGGAAAAAGACAAGGATGTCCACTGTTAGTCAATATTATAATGGATGTTCTCACCAGAGAAATTAGTTAATTAGTCAAGAAAAAGAGATAAAACACATCCAAATTGGAGAGGAAGAAGTAAAATTTTTCCTATATGCAGATGATATGATACTATATACAGAAAATCCTGCAAAATTCATAACAAGGCTCAAAAAGCTAATAAATAAATTCAGCAAAGTAGCAGGGTACAATATCAACAGCCCAAAATCAGTAGTGTTTCATCACACTAGTAATTAACAATATTAATAAAATTTTGGAAAAGAATTCCACTCATAATAACAACTAAAAGAATAAGTCTAAGCAAAGATTTAAAGGAATTATACACAGATATCTACAAAACATTGCTAAAAGAAATCAAAGAAGATGTAAACAGATGAAAGGATATTGTGTTTTTATGGACTGGAAGACTACATATTATTAAAATGCCAATACAACCTCAAATAATTTATAGATTCAACACAATCCCAATCAAATTTCCAACAACCTTCTTTGTAGAAATGGAAAAACCAATCATTAAACTTATATGGAAGGGTAAGGGGCACCAAATAACTAAAGCCATCTTGAAAATGGAGGACTCACACTTTGTGATCTTGACGCTTATTACAAAACCCAGTAATTAAAACAGAATGGTACTTGCATAGGGACAGATATATAGACCAATGGAATAAAATTGAGAGCTCAGAAATCAACTTTCAAATTTACAGGCAACTGATTTTTGACAAAGTGGCAAAGACCACTCACTTGGGATAGAATAGTCTCCTCAACAACTTATTTTGGGAAATCTTTACCTGTATTTTCAGAAGGAAAAAAAAAAGGAAAAAGTAAGGATACTTCTACCTCACACCATAAACAAAAATTCAACTACTATATCAATATAAGTGCTAGAACTGTCAAAATCCTAGCAGAAAATGTAGAAAACATATTCTGGACCTTTTGTTAGGAAATATTTTCTTAAAATTTGCACTCAAAGCACAAACAGCAGAAGAAAAAATAGATAAATAGGACCTCATCAAAATTAAAAACTTTTGTGCCATATAAGACTTTATCATGAAAAAAAAATGACAACCTAATGACAACATAATTGAAGGAAAGATTTGGAAACCACATATCCAATTTTACAAGTCAAATATCCAGAAAACATAAAAGAATCTTTCAACCTAACAACAAAAAGCCAACATCCCAATTTAAAAATGTACAAAAGATTTGTATAGACATCTCTCTAAAGAAGATAAACAAATGGCCAGAAATCACATGAAAAGATATTCATTATTAGCCATCAGGTAAATGCAAATCCAATCACTATGAGATACCATTTCCCACACATTAGAATGACTCCTATTAAAAACACAGTCATAACAAGTGTGGGAGAAGATGAAAAGATCCATTGCTGGTGGCAATGTAAAATGGAGTAGCTGCTATGGAAGAGAGTTTGGCTGTTCTTCAGAGAGCTAAGTATAGAACTACCATATGACCTGGAAATCTCACTATTAGATATATATCCAAAAGATTTGAAAGCAGGGATTTGAATAGATATTTGCACACCGATGTTCATAACAGCATTATTCACAATTGCTAAAAGATGAAAGCAATAAATGTAATAAAATATACATGCCACAGTTCACCCCAATCTTCACAAGTGATAAACAGTACCTCTGCATCCAAACTAATTGAAATCAAGAGGTCAGGTTGGGGATGTCTGTTGAGCTTATGAAAGAATCACACAATGTGATGTGAAAGATATTCTGCTTTTCAAATATGAAGACCTGCTTCATGATGAGAAGAGGTGCATGGACCTGGATGAAGTCTCTAAATCTCCAAGTACATTACTCTCAAACCACAGTCCAGGTCTATCTGCATCAACCGAAAGCACTTGAATATAAAATCCCCTCTCTATAGCAATTCCTTACAGCACCACCTGGGTCATATTGCTATTCTTTCCACAGAAATGCAGCTGAAGAGATGGCAGTGCTATGTGAGTCTATTAAAGCAAATTCAAAATATATCAAGGAAAATTGACAGAGCTAAAAACAGAAAGTGAAATATACACATCTACAATAATAATATGAGAAAATATTCCATTAATAATATGTCATAATAAGCAGATAAGAAATTAATAAAAATAAAGAAGTTCTGGATGACAACAACGAAAATAGACTTAAATGACAGAGGTCAAGCACTGTACCCGACAAGGAAAAGCCATATGAAAAATTGATCATATGTAAGCCCATAAAGCATAACTCAGCAAAATAAAAAATACATCAGATTATATTTTCTAGCCAAAGTAGAACTTAGCAAGAAATTAGAGAAAAACAAATAATAATTTTTTAAAAAATTATTCACAGTTTTGAAATTGAATAATATACAACTATATAATCACTAAGTCAAAATATATTAAAATTATATTTAGATAAAAAAAATGATACCATTTACAGTTTCATCAAAAACTAAAATTTCTAGTAAGAAATACAAGGAATGATATGTAAAACCTCTGCAATTAACACTACAAAATATTATTGAGAGGAATGTAAGAATACCTAAGTAAATGGAGAACTACACCATGTTTATGGATTAGAAAATGCAATATTTGAAAGATCACAACTCTCTATTGTAAAGAGTCTATATATTAAATCCAATCACAATCAAAATTTCAGAATTTTTTTTTTAAATTGAGAAGCTTTATTCTTAAAGAAAGGAAAATGCCTGAGAGTAACCAAGGCAATTTTGAAGAACTAAGCTGGTAGACACTGCATATCAAATGTTCAGACCTCTATTAAAGTGATTAAGTCAGTGTGGCATTGTTGGTATATAGACAAAGACAGATATATATATATATTATATGTACATGCAGGTGATTTGATGCAGTCTTTCCAGGATGGCACTGAGTAAGATTGATTTCAAATGGGAAAAAATAATATTGTCTCCTATTTCACAACACACATGAAATTAAATTGTAGATGGATACAAGTTTAAATATGAAATGTAAAAAGAAAAAAGGGTTAGGAGAAAGCATAGAAGGATTTCTGGACAACTTTCTAAATTGAAGCATACACAAGATGTTAATTGCATGAAGAAAAAATAAAATGAGTTATTTTTAGGTTAATCACTGCTATTCATCAACAGAAATTATTAATAGAGTGAAAAGACAACCCAAAGTGTTTGATAAGAGTTTTGGAATATAAATGCCTAACAATAAACACATATCCACAATATATAATAAAATTTTATGTCAATAATTTTAAAAGACAGTCAAACCAATAGAAACATGGTCAAAATTGATTGAATATGCACATCACAGAGCTATCCAGTCAATATGAAAGTTTACTCAACTTTGTTGGGAGCCATGAAAAAAACGTAATTTATTATTTTAATATATATATATATATATTTTAAAAAGTTATTTAAATTACATAAATATTACATGAAAATATAGAGGATTCCCATATGCCCTGCTTCCTACACTTCCCTCATTTACCCACATTAACAACATCCTTCATTAGTGTGGTGCATTCATTACAATTGATGAAAACATTTCAGAGCATTGCCACTAAAAAGCATGGATTATACTTTACATTGTAGTTTATACTCTCTCCCGCACAATTTGGTAGGTTATGGCAACATATGTAATGGAGTGTATCTGTTATTGTAATATCCTTCAGGAAAATTCCCAAGTCCCCACAAGGGCCCCATATTTCACCTGTATTTCCTTCTCCTTGCCCTCAGAACGTCTAGCAGCCACTGCCACCACATGAATGATACAGTCTCTTCCATTGCTAGAATCACCATAAGTCTATAGTAGAATACCAGTAAGTCTACTTTAGTCCATAGTTCATTCCCCAATCCTGAGGATTCTGTGATGGTGTTGCCCACTCCAACTTTAATTGAGAGGAGGCTTTGATCCCATGGGGTAGATGGATGGGACTCTCTTGCTTGCAGTTGTAGATTCTCTCAGTTACTTGGGATGGCTGTTGTCCATCATAATCTCCTTTTTAGTTGTCCTGGGTGAGTCCAATGAACTGGAGAGTAAGTATTGCAACTCCGTTCAATTTTGGGGCCCAGTTGGCACATGGACAAACCAGAAATTAAAGTCTCTTGGACGTACACCTACCAACTCCACCACCAACTACAGGTTCAAATAAAAGGGACAGAAGAGGCATGTGTAGAGAAGTCACATCTGAGTCCAAATTTGTCACACTCAGGAGCACAAACTCCAAAGTAGGGCCCACTTACAAGGCACCAAACTCTGGAGGTATCTGCCATGACCATAGGACCTGGGTGTCTTCAGAGCACTCAGGAGCCCCATTATTTGGGGTAGTATCTACCTTGCCCATCTATGAGATCCTTCTGAGAAATGCATAAGCCTTACCTCTCTGATGTGCTCCTGACTCACTTTAAAGTCTCTTAGCCATATACACTCATTTGTCTTTACCTTTTTCCCCTTTTATTCAAGGTCTTTCTCCAGTTGGTTCTTGGTAGTAATCCCTCAGTGCCAGGGAGGTTCATCCCTGGGAGTCATGTCCCACACTGGAGGGAAGGTAATGCATTTATATGCTGAGTTTGGCTTAGAGAGAGGCCATATTTGAGCAACAAGGTGGCTCCCAGGAGGCAACATTTAGGCACTGTCCAACACTAGGCTAAGTTGCAAATTCAAGAGCAAAAGGTTCTCAAGCATAGTCATCAACATCAAGAGTCCATCAATCAACAATCCTTCTTCACTAGTCATTACCCCTGCACTTGGGGGATTGTTGCTGTTCTATTAGAGAATGTGGCAGAGCTCCCCAGGATGGAATTCAATAATCTTTAAGTTGTGCTAATCTCCACCCACTGTGGCAATGCTCCATGAACATTTGAACATATTTATGTACTCTATATGTTTGCCCAGGTGAACTTCCTCCCATGTATCCCCCATCACTGACACCCCACCCCATTTATCCTCCATTGCCATAGTTGTTCAAGGAAATACTGAACCCTATGTTGAATTTGTAGTGAGGCTGGCAGATGTAGTCAACAAGACAGTAACTCAATATGATCTCAGAGAAATGTTTATTCAGAAGTTAGCTTTTGATAATGCTAACAGTGAGTGTAAAAAGTCTTTACATCTGATAAAGGCAAATGGAGGTACTTTACAGGATTATATAATGGCATGCCAAGACTTTGGGTCTAATACATATAACATGACCCTTCTTGCAGCTGCTATAAAGGGATATTATATAAATTATTATTGGTTAATAATTTAAATTGCTTTAAATGTGGGAAACTAGGTCATAGGAAAAAAAGATTGCTGAGCCAAAACTGGCGTGAGAGCACCATGTAGCCACAATAAAAATCAATTCCAACTTGTGTGTGTCTGATATGCCAGAAAGGGTTACACTGGGCCAATGAATGCCAATCTAGATATCATAAAACTGGCAGTCTCATTAATAAGTTGGAAAACTTCCAAGCAGGCCTCGCTCAAGGCCCTTAGACAAAAAATATGAGCACATTTTCCAGCCTATCTCAAATCTACCCAGTCAGCAATGGAGCAGCTCACTCTGGCATATAACAGAACTTAAAGCAGCTACCAAAGGCAGTGTAGCTGTTGATCTTCACTAAGCTGAAACTAAGTTTATTACTCCTTCACTGGGTACACAAAAAATAAGGACAGGAATTAAAGGACCTATCCCAAAAAACAATGTAGGTTTCATTATTGGCCATAGCAGTCTTATGACCAAAGTTGTTTTAGTACAAACTGGGATCTTTGGCTCCAACTTTGATGGAGAAATCTGTTTATATGTACAAACTTTAAATCCCTATCAAATTGAATCAGAAGATCGTATAGCTCAACTTCTACTACCGTATCGTAAACCTCAATCTTGGCCTATAAAACGTACAGGGGGATTTGGTTCCTCTGGGTGTAAAGTTTATTGGCAAACAGCAATTGGAGATGAAAAATAAATGGAAAGATATTTTTAGGATTAGTAGATACTGGGGCTAATGTCTCTATCATTGCTAAATGATATTGGCCACAAGCTTGGACTTTACTCAAGGTGTCTACAGTTTTCACTGGCATTGGCACAATGACAGATGTTTATCAGAGTACTCAGATATTTAAGGGAGAAAATCTGGAAGGACAAGAGGCTGGTCTGCAACCTTATGTTGTGGATGTAGGACTTAATTTATGGGGAAGAGGCTTATTATACCAATGGGGAGCTTATTTGAATATTCCTCATGTTTCTGATACAGCTAAACCACTTATTATTCATATGCAATATGCTCCCCCTTCCTGACCTGAGGTGTGACTTATTGGAGATTACCATGGCCTAGGACATTCAAATTTAGAGTAGAGGCTACTGTTGCAAAGGGCTTTGCATTACCTTTAAAATGGCTAACAACCAAACCTATCTGGGTAGAACAGTGGCCCCTTCCAAAAGGAAAATTGGAAGCCCTGAAAAGATTAGTACAGGAGAAGTTAATGGCAGAGCATATTGAACCCTCTACTAGTCTGTGGAATTCTCCAGTTTTTGTAATTAAAAGAAATCTGGCAAATGGTGCATGTCGACTGATTTACGTGAAATTAACAAAGCTATTCAACCTATGGGATCTTTACATCCTGGTTTGCCATCCCACAACTATGATACCACAAAATTGGCATATTATTATTATTGATCTAAAAGATTGTTTCTTTACTGTTCCTCTCAATCCAAATGATAGATAAAAAATTGCATTTACTATTCCTTCTGTTAATCACTCAGCTCCTACTGAACCATATCACTGGAAAGTTTTACCTCAGGTAATGATGAACAGTCCTACATTATTTCAATCCTTTGTTCACATTCCATTACAAATTTTACAAAAACAATTTCCTAATGCTATGATTATTCATTATATTAATGATATTCTTTTTGCCACCAAACAAACTTCTGAGCTGAAACAACTATTTCAGCTGGCTAAAGAATCTCTTCCTCAACCTGGTTTACAAATAGTGGAAGAAAAAATTCAAAAACAGGTGCCTGCCCCTGTGGAGAGACTAGAGCAGCTGAACCCACAGAGAAACAAGTCCTGGAAGAGCGATGACTTATCCCAGCCTACAGTTGATATTGGAAGAAGCTGGGACCATAGAGCCATAAGAGGAAAAGGAAGGCTGGACCCTCGCAGAAATCACCCGCCATCTTGCTCCAACATGTGGCAACAGATTTTGGTGAGGGAGGTAACTTACACTTTATGCCCTTGTGACTGTAAACTTCTACCCCAAATAAATAAAGAAAAAATTCAAAAAAGAAAAAAAAAAACAAAACAGGTGCCTTTTCAGTATTTGGGCCATATTATTAATGAAAATATTATAACTCCACAAAAGGTCCAGTTTCTAACTCATCATTTACCTACTTTAAATGATTTTCAAAAATTACTGGGTGATATTAATTGGGTATGGCCTAATTTAGGAATTCCAACTCATGCTTTACGTAATCTTTTCAATACTCTAACAGGAGACTCTGACTTAAATAGTCCTTGCATTTTAAGCCCAAAGCAAAAGAGGTGTTAAAATGGCTGGAAAAAAGAGTATAAAATAGCCAAATAACAAGGGTAAATATGAATCTTCCAAATTCTCTTTTAATATTTGCATCTTACCAGTCCCCTACTGGGATCCTTTGGCAAGAGGAGGACATAATAGATTGTACATTGTTACCCAACAAAGATACAAAAAACTTCATACTTGTTCTGAAAAAATTGCAGCAATAATGTCAAAATGCTATATTCGCCTGAGACAGCTTATGGCTAGAGATCCTGATAAAATCATACTGGACCCTTCAAAGCAGGAGCTTTCTCAGCTCTGGCAGTTCAGTAACTCTAGGCAAGTGGCCTTAGCAGATTTTATTGGAACAATTGACAATCATTTCCCAAATTCAAAATTCTTACAGTTTTTATAACATACTTCAGGGATCCTTTCTAAAGTTGTCAAACAGTAACCACTCTCTGCTGCACTTACTTGCTAAACTGATGGCAGCAGTAATGGAAATGCAGGCTATTTAGGCCCAACTACAAAATCTTGGAAAACACCTTATTCATCTGCCCAAAAGGTGGAACAAATGGCTGTTGTTCAATTGCTAATTGAGGTTTCTGAGACTTTAAATATTGTGTCTGATTCTGCTTATGTTTGTCATGTTGTTTGTCATATAGAAAGAGCTCAGATAACTCAAGTTTCTGAATTAGAAGTTTTTTTGCTACAATTACAAAAAACTGTTCATGAACAATCTAATCCAATTTACATTAGTCATATTTGTTCCCATTCTCAACTTCCTGGCCCTATGGCTCCACAACATGATTTGTTAGATAAGCTTATCACTCATACAGAAACTGCTGCTGATTATCATAAACTTACACATACTAATGCTTCTGACTTACATCATAAATATCAAAACTTAACAGTAAAAGAAAGTAAAAAGATTGTTAGACAATGTCCTACTTGTGGGTCCATAAATGTCCCCACTTTCTCTCCAGGAACAAACCCCAGTGGAGGACATCCTAATGAAATTTGGCAAATGGATGTTACACATGTGCCTTCTTTTGGCCACCTTCAGTATGTACATGTGACAGTGGACACATTTTCTAATTTTATTTGGGCAACTGCTCAAGCTGGTGAAAAGGCCTCACATAAACAGGAGGAGAACAGTGTATCCCCTCCAGAAGAATCAAGCCTAGAGTTGAGGATGCTGACAAAACTTAAACTATAGACATGGTGGTTTCACATTGGATTAATTATAGGTAAAGTATTAGGTCAAGGTAAGATACTATATCATAATTAAACTTATTGGGCATATAAAACCAACCCACCTCTTTTAGAGCTGTTAAGCTGGGACAATGAGTCTTACCCAATTTATCTTAATCAATCTCACTATTTTCCAGGACCTATAGACATACAGCTACCCATAAAGCCAAAAGAAGAAGGGAAATTTATAGAAAATTTAACTTTACCTTTTATAGACCACTCTCTTTGTATTGGATATGGTTCCGTATGCATGCAAACTCAAAATCCCAGTGTAGTTTTAACAGAGAAAAGTCAAACTCGAATTTATAGTCTCATTTTTCCTTCTTTGCCATAAAAATCAGAAAATATGGTAAATCTTACATGTCCCTCTCAAAACAGATTATTAAATGACAAATGGCATATATGTCATGGGTTTACAAAGGTTGTGTTATTTAATGATTCCTATGAAATTGTAAAGGATTGGGCCCTTATAGGAATACCAAAGCCTATTAAAAATACAACCATATCTTGGTTCATTAATAATTCAACCATAATCCCTAATGACAGCAATCCTTATTTCTGGAATTTTGTTAATACAGCATTTACTAACAGCCCAATAAACTGGAAAAATCAAGGAAGATATATCCCACAACCATGAAACACTAAACTTAACAAAACTCAAAGTTATTTGTGGAAATTATTTTTGGGAACTGGACAAATTTTTGAATGGCAAGACAGTAAAACCAATATTACCAGTTTAAAAAGAAAATCAACTCAATTTCTTATAATATGAAAAACTATAAAAAGTAAAAACTATAGTTTTTATCATTGGAAAAGTAACTTTTGGTGAAAGGAATATTAGCTGTTCCAATTGCTCTATTTACAAGTCTTAAGAATTCATATTTGCAGGAAAATCAAACTCTTTTTATAGCAAGAAGAAGAAAAGGATTACGCTTACTGGTTTGGATGACCAGATATTGGCAGCAGTCTCCAGAATCCCAGTTGCTGTGGCATTTCCTTGACCATTATTTAAAAAGAACTAAAAAACTGATTGGACTTTTAATAGCAGGGATTTGGGGACTGATTGGCATCATAACCACTGCAGCCATTGCTGGCAAGCCCTGCATCCAGGAGTCCAGACTCAACAATATGTTAAGGACTGGCATAAAAATGCAAGTGAGATGTTGCATACCCAGTCTCACATTGATATGGAATGAAATAATCATATGAATGATCTTGAAATAACTATTATACATTTGGGTAATCAAATCTATAATTTAAACTTGTTAAGAGCTCTTAAATATGATTGGAATGAAAGTTCTTTTTGTTTTACTCCTTTGCCTTATAATAATAGTAAACATGATTGGGAAGAATTAAGGAATCATTTGTTTGGATAAAGCATAATATTTCTTTAGATATTTTAGAATTGCAAAAGAAAGCATTGAGCATGTCTCAAAATGAATTGAAGAAAAGCCCTGGTGCAGAATTTTGGAATGAATTGTTAGAAAATTTAAATAGTATCAATCTGTTTCACTGGTGGAAACAAAAATCAGTTCAAATATCACTTTGGATTGGATTAGGAATTATTGTTATATGCATTTTAATTTTTTATATTTTCAAGGGTAGAGTAATGACATATATTCATAGAAAAAATGAAAAATTAGATCAGATAAATGCATTTATGTTAAGAAACTTAACCATGAAAAACTAATTATATATTATTTGTAGTACAAAGTAGATACTAATAACCCCTTGGTTTTAAAAATAATTATCTGCATAAAAATATCCATATAGGAACCTGAAAATGTATAAAATATAAACGAAATTGCCTTCCATGTAAGAGCTCAAAAGCTTGACTGGTTGCCAATGATGGGTAAGATTCTCAGAGGACAACCTAATACAGGCAGTCACAAGAGCCTATGGAAGAAAAGAGTGACAGGAGGTCACCTTGTATCATCTTATATAATGGTTCCTATAGTCTCCACAGAAAATTTTAATTAATAAAAAAAGGGAAATGATGGAGTTTAAATTAAAGGCCATGACAACTGACAGAAAGCAGACCACCTTGGTATGTAGGAGACAGGCATCTCTAGTCTCAAGACACCGAGATAAGATCTGGTAGGAGCCTGGTGGAGAAACATCCTGAGCTTCAAAGAGTGTCTGGTATATGTCAGATAAAGATTTACACAGTCTGCTATGTGCAGGAATGTAAAGAGAACTGAGCCATTAACCCTTAAAACTTGCTGACTTTAGTAAAGTGTAAACTGTCATGTATCTATTACCCTTGCATATGCGCACGCATATTTTCTTTGTCCTGAAGCTAAATAAAAGCCACGATGTTTTATGCAGTGGCACTCTCCTCCTTTTGGATGGAAGGTCCCCTGTCCCTGGCAATCTCTTCTCTATGTCTCATTTTTTCTTCTCTGTGGTACCATTTTCATGACCCAGTTCCTAAACATCAACACAGGGACATTGCCTAACTCATACTAATGCCAATATCACCTTCACACCAAAGCCACATAAAGATGCAACAAGAAAAGAAAACCGCATATCAATATCTTTCTAATCAACCTGGATTCTAAATCCTCAACAAAATACTTGCTAACCATATTCAACAATACATCGGATAAATTATATGCCGTGATCAAGTGGGTTTCATCCCTGGTATGCAAGGATGGTTCAATGTAAGAAAATCAATAAATGTACCACATTAACAGATTGAAATAAAAAATCATATGAAATCATATTATTTGGGGACCCAAATAATAATGGACAGGTTATGGAATTCCTATTCTGTGGAGTCCTGCTACATTCTCTATTAGAGTGGCAAGGAATCTCTATAGTACATGGGCAGTGCCTAGCAAGTAAAGACAGACCAATCCACCAGGCCCTTGAAATTGATGCTTGTACTTTGGACATTGTTCTTCCAAAATTGAAACTTAACCTAGTAATATATATTGCTATTGCCTAAGAATTACATATTGAAAGCCTCAGTGTTGCTCAAATGTGGCATCTCTCTAAGCCAAACACAGCATATAAACACACTACCTTCCTCTCATCATGGAAAATGACTCCCAGGGATAAGCTTCCTTGGTGCAGAGGGATTATTACCAAGCACCAACTAGCAGTTAATTTGGAAAAAGACTTTGACCAAAAGGGAGAAATTTTAAATATAAATGAGTTTTTAGACTATGAGAATTCAAAATGAGTTGGGAGGTCATTCCAGATAATATGCTTATACTCATCTCAGGAGGTTCTCACTGACTGCCACAGCAAGCAAAGCCTCAAGCAGGAGTGAACCTGAGGGCTCTAGAGCCATCTAGACTACACAGGCAGGGGCAGACAACTGCAGGAGTTTGGCACCCCATCAGTGGGCCCTACCTTGGAATATATAACAACTTAGCTCCCCAATGTACCAGAGTTAGACTCATTTAAATTTTCCTTCACATGGTTCTTTTACCTTTTTTATTTGAACCTATAATTACCACTATTCCTATTAAATATATATCACACAGTCTTTAATCTTCTGATTGTTCATATGCTTTTAGAGGCCTGAATTTCTGCAGAGTTGCAGCCATCATCTACTCTCCAGTTGATTGCACTTGCCTAGGACAACAAACAGAAAGTATGAGGATTGACAATGCCCATCTCAAAAAGCAGAAAGTATCTGCAAATGCAATCAAGACATTTCCATCTATCTGCCCCATGTGATCTAAGCTCCCTCTCAATCAGAAGCAGAGTGGGCATCATCATCTCCAAATCCTCAGGATTGAGGAATGAACAAACATAAGGGAGGATGCAACTATGGACTAAAATACACTTATTGTAGTAATGGAAGAATGTGTAACATTGATATAATAGCATTGGTAACCAGAGCTTATGAGGGGAAGGAGAAGGAAGAATCAGTGTAACATGCATCATTTTCAGGACATAGGAATCATTCTACATGACATTGTGAAGATGGATAAGGTCAGGTTACATTTTGTCCAAAACTATAAAATTGTGTGTTGCAAAGTGCAAATCATAATGTAAAGTCTAGACTATGGTTAGTAGCAATGATACAATGAATACTTAGCAACTGTAACATATATACCACACTAATGAAAGATGTTGTTGATGGGGAGAGTTTGGGAAGAAGAAGTAAGGTGTGTGGGAGTTCCTTATATGTTGTTTTTTTTTTGCTTTTTAAACTATATTTTATTTTAAAAAGATAGTTAGATTTGATTTTTTTATTGTATTTGGTTATTATATGGGCTTCATGTTCAAGGAAGTTTTAGATCACAGATGGGTTACAATAGGGGCTGCAGAGGAACATTGGTGGGGGTGTCTGGGATGGGGGATTCATGGGAGTAAGTTCATCTGAATATACATGAAAGATATATAAAATTGTTCAAATGATCAAGGGATGGGGCATGGTCATGGTGGGTGGTCAATCACTCAATAAATGAGGGAATCTGAATTTCCAGCCTGGAGAGTTCTGCCACATTCTCCAAGGGAGCAGCAACAGTCTCCTGAGTGCAGGGACAGTGTCTGTCAAAAGAGGATGGCCCACTGATGAGTTCTTGTTATTGACGTCTAGCCTTTTGAGACTTTGCTCTTGTAATTGAAACTTAGCCTACTGTTATGGGGTGCCTAAGGGTTGCCAACTGAGAGCCTCCTTGTTGCTCAAATGTGGCCTCTCTCTAAGCAAAACTCAGCATATGAATGCATTACCTTTCCCCCAACGTGGGACATGACTCCTGGGGATGAGCCACTCTGGCAACGAGGGATTAATACCAAGTGCCAACTAGCAACAAGACTGGAAAAAGACCTTGAATAAAAAGGGGAAAAGGTAAAGGCAAATGAGTTCATGTGGCTAGAGACTTCAAAGAGATTTGGGAGGTTATCCCAGAGGTAACGCTTACTCACACCTCAGTAAGATCTGATAGAACAACAAAGTGGATATCACCACACACAGAGGGTCTCCTGAGGGCTCTGGAGACAACCAGGTCCTATAGAAGGGGGGATAGCCCCAGAGACTGATGCCTTATCAGTGGGCTCTACTTTGGAAACTGCTCCTGAGAGTGACAGAGTTGGACTCAAATAAGTCCTGCCTGCACATGGTTCATCAGTCCTTTCTAGTCAAACCTATATGTGATGCTGGAGTTTTTAGGTGTACTTCCAGAGCGTGGAGACTCTGACCTACCTATGGGCCAGCTGTGCCTGGAATCTCAGTGAAGCTGCAACTCCTACCCTACAGCTCAATGTTCTCATCCAAGTCACCTGGTGAGGAGATGATGATGGGTAATGGCCATCCCAGGGAATAAAAAGGGCCTGCAGCTGCAGGCAGGATAATCCCATCCACCTTATCCATGGGATATAAGCCCTCTCTCACTTGGAGATGGAGTGGACATCACCATCTCAGTCTCCTCAGGATTGGGGGAAGAACTATGGACTAGAGTGGACCTAATGGTATTCTGTTGTACACATATTGTGATTCTAGCAATGGAAGAAATTATAACAGTGAGGTGGAGCCGGTGGCCACTGGACACTTTTGGGGCAGGGAGGGGAAGTGCAGTGGAAATACAGGGGCTTTTTGGGGGCTTGGGTTTGTCCTGAGTGCCATTGTGGTGACAGATGTAAGCCATTTTAAATCAGAATATACCATTCAGAACTGTGTGGGAGAGAGTGTGGTCTACGATGTGAACTGTGGTCTATGCTTGGTGGCAAGCCCCGGGATATGTATAAACATGGAGGGTGATGAGCCACACTGATGAAGGATGTTTGTGTGGGATGCTGTGGGAGGTGGGGAATATGGGAATCCCTGTAATTTCTGTGTAGTATTTAGGTAATCTAAGCACCTTAAAATATATATATATATATATAAAGATAGTTAGATTACATAAAATGTTACATAAAGTAAAGGGGGGATTCCCATATGCCCCATTCCCAAACTCCCATTTTCTTCACATTAACACCTTATTTCATTAGTGTGGTACATTCATTGCAATTGATGACCACATTTTGGAGCATTGCCACTAAGCATGGATTATAGTTTACGTTGTAGTTTACACTCACTCCCACTCAATTCTGTAGGTTATGGCAGGATATATAATGGTCCGTATTTTTTGTTATAATGTCATTCAGGGCAAATATAAGTCCCAAAAATGCTCCCCATATTACATCTCCTTTTCCCTCTCCCTGATTTCAGCACGTTCATTGGCCACCGTCTTCACATCAATGATATAATTTCTTCCATTGTTAGAATCACAATAAATCTATAGTAAAATACCAGTAAGTCCACTCTAGCCCATAATTAATTCCCCAATCCTGAGGATTCTGGGATGGTGATGCCCAATCCACCTCTAACTGAGAAGGAGCTTCAATCCCATATGGATGTTGGGACTCTCTTGACTACAGTTTCAGACTCTCTTGGTTCCTTGGCAAGGTGGTCGCCCATCCTCACCTCCTTGTTAATTGTCCTGTTGAGTCCAATGAACTAGAGAGTAGGTGTTGCAACTCCACTGAGCTAAGGGACCAAGTTGGCACATGGACAAGGAATTCAAGTCCCTTGGGTGTACACCTACCAACTCCAGCACCAACTACAGGTTCAACCTAAAGTGACAGAAGAAGCATGTGAAGAGAAATCACAACTGAGTCCAACTCTGTCACATTTGGGAGCACAAACTCCAAAGTGTGGCCCACTAACAAGGCACCAAATTCTGGAGCTGTCTGCCATGACCATAGGACCTGTGTGTCTCCAGAGCCCTCAGAAGCCCCACTATTTGGGGTGCTATTTACTTTGGCAGTCTAGGAGATCCTACTGAGATGTGCATAAGCATTGCCTCTCTGATGACCTCCCAACTCACTTTGAAGTTTCTTTGCCGTATAAAATGATTTGTCTTTACATTTTCCCACTTTTGTTCAAAGTCATTTTTCCAGTTGCATCACCAGCTGGTGCTTGGTACTAATCCTTCAGTGCCAGGGAGGGTCATCCCCAGGAGTCATGTACCATGCTGGGGGGTGGGGGTGAGATAATGCATTTATATGCTGAGTTTGTCTTAGAGAAAGGCCACATTTGAGTAGCATGGAGGTTCTCAGGAGGTAACACTTAGACACACTACAACACTAGGCTAAGATGCAATTTCAAGAGCAAAGGCTCATCAGCATATTCATCAATATCAAGGGCTCATCAATCAACCATCCTTTTTCACTAGTCATTGGCCCTGTACTTGGGGGATTGTTGCTGTTCCATTAGAGAATGTGGCAGAGCTCCCCAGGATGGAAATTCAATATTCTTTCAGTTATTTTGTGTATCTCTACCCACTGTGGCAATGCCCCATGATCATTTGAACACATATATATACATTATATGTATGCCCAGGTGAACTTCCTCCCATGTATTCCCCTATCACTGACACCCCACACAATGATCCCCTGCCACAGTTGTAACCCTTCTGTCAAAACATGTGACCCAAAACTTCTTCAAAAATGAAGCCAAGAATATCACCAAATACAATTAATAGGAAAATGAAATAATAATGATAGGTATAAACATAACTGATAAAATACATAATAATTTATAAAAACTAAAATTAAAATAAAATTTAAAAATTGGGATATTAAAAAAATGAAAAATATTAACTTTTTTTTTACTTTTTACCTTTCATTACTGTAATATCTGTTGCCCTGTATATACAGTGGTATTTTCTTCCATTTCTTCCTAGTGTCTTACTTTTATTCATTTTGTCTTCAAAGAAGTTTTGGGTCACATGTAAAGTCACATACAGAATATAGGGGACTCCCATGTATCCAACATTCTCCTCCTTTCCCCCCATCCCATATCAATAAACTTTTTATATGTGGATAGTACATTTGTTACAACTGATTTACAAATACTGAAACATAGCTAATAACCATGGTCAATGGTTTACATTATCATTTATATTTTAGATGATACACTTTTATAAATTTTAGATGAAATTTAGCTTGGCCTGTATCCATCACAAGATCATGCAAAACAATTCCATTGCTCCATAAATACACCCATTTCCATCTATTCTATTCCTCCCTCCCCCTCCCCTTGGGGCCAATGCAACCACCAGACTTCACTCCTTGAAGGACAAGATTCATAGATACTTTCAACAACACTGAAGCCTTGACACACTAGTTTGTCCTCACCTATTAGGAATCATCTATACTCTCAAGAGACACCCACGCTCTGTTTGAGAACAAATCGGACCTCCCTAGGATAGGAGTCCAACTACTTCCTACTCATTATGTTGGTCTCTACCCAGTGATACAACACACTATGACAAAATGATCAATTTCAGCAGAGGCAAGATGGCGTTAGTGTAGGAGGGCACAAACTGTAAGCTCCGAGAGCAAAGTGGATTGTGGACGGGGTCCTGTCCAGGGGTCTGTGCTGTGCATGCGTGGAGTGAGAAGTTTGGGACATCTATCTGCGCAGATCGGCGGCGTGGACTGAACGGTGGAGATTTGTGGGTTTTGAGGCTGTCGGTGGAGGTTGGCACAGGCGGCTGAGCCCCGCGGTTAGGGAAAACAAAAAATAAAATTAAATAAAACGGCCATTTGGAGCCGCGGGTGGGGCGAAAAATTTTATTTTCTGGAGATGTGGCTGCCTGGAGCCCCTTGGAACTTGTGTAAACAGAACAAACGAGCTAATCAGCACCCAGTGAACCAGAGGGGGGATTTTGGTCGGGAAACGCAGCTGATTTCCCTAGCCACCCATGGATAAAACCCGGGCCGCTGCGGAGCCAGGATGAAGGGACACTTCCCAAAAAAGGGAGGGTTCTGTTGGAAGACAGGGAAGGGTATTTTATATTTTTAGACATCGATCTGGCTGCCTGCACCGCCCCATAGCTTTGAGGATCAGATAAGCCGACCTGAAGCAGTATTAGGCTGAGAGCAGATGCAAATCTGCATTCAAACAGATTTACTGAGCAGCTCGGTGACGCTCGAGCTCAGCGCCAGAAGGGGCAGAATCCGCCGTCTTTAGCACTCCTCACTGACTAACATCAGAGCTTCAGCTAACCTGGGGAGTCCGGAAAGTGGGATGTGCTTGATTAATTTCCACGGGCCCAGCAAGGGTCACTTCCGTAAGGGGCTTGGTCTAGAGGAGGAATTATTTTGAGTCCTGCATTAGGCTAAAAAAATAAAAATAAAAAAATAAAAAAAAGTGAGGTCACCTCAACAAATGAAAAATAAATTCCTTTTAATTTAGTTTAATAGCTAAAAGCTGCTTCAGGACCTGTATATAGAACCCTGTGGGGAAATTCATTGATAAACACAAGTAGGCAGGAAGGATCCACGTGGACCCTAGGGGAATCATTGACCCCCCTTAGCTCTGTTTAATTGCTTGGTTGTGTGGATCTTTGGTTTCTCTCTGTTACTTTCTGGTCTATTGATATTATTTCCTTTTTCCTCCCCCCTTCCTTTTTCCTTCTATTTATTTTTTTTTAAATAGGTGCTGCCAGCTTGTCGCTTCTTTGCTGGACTTCTTATTCAGTAATTTCCCACTCACTGTATATATTGATTCTGTATTACAAACTATCACCTATCCTTCCTGCATCTTTCTGCCTTCTGTTTTCTGTTGTGGCTCTTAGAGACAACATATTTTTCATAGGCCCACATCTTAAGGGTGTCAATTTCTATCCATTCTATTTTGTTTTCTTCTTCTTCTTCTTTTTTTAATTAGTATTAACTTTTTCCTTTCAGAACTTTCTTTACTATTTCTCTCCCTCCTCATAATTCTAGCCTTCTAAATCACTATATATATATATTCCTCCATTTGTTTTCCCAGTACATTGTAGGAACTCCATATTTTTTCATAGTACTCTACACTGCCTACACAAGTTAAATATTCATCTCATTAAGTCTCATTTTGCTCCTCTTCTAACTTTTATCAATATTTCTATTATCCTTCTGCCTTCCTTACGTCTTTTGATTCCTCTGGCCTTAACCTTTTGCCTTCAAGGTAACATAGAAAGAAGCAAGGAAATAAAATACGAAGAAAAACTGCCAAAGAGAAAACTTAACTCACAAGCAGAACCAACAGCTAAATAAAATTCTAGAGCATAGAGAAAAGCTAATCAACTGAACAAACCCATCAAGATAATATGATGACCAGAGGGCAACAGAAAAATACAAATGACTCTGAGAAACTGGAAAACATGGACCAGTCCAATGCACAAAATAAAAACCAGGAAGCAATGCAGGACATCGAACAACTAATCAAAGCTATCCAAACAAATATCATGGACCATCTTAAAGAACTGAAGGAAGAGATGAAGGATATAAAGACACAGGGAGAACATACTGAAGAAATAGCTAACACACCTAAAAAGGTAATGGATATGAAGGTGAACAAAGACACAAGTCACGAAATGAAAAAGACGCTGGACTCACATGGCAACAGATTTGAACAGGCAGAGGAAAGAATTAGTGATATGGAAGACAATACAGTTGAAATCTAAGAGATTGTAGAAAAGATAGACAAAAAGATAGAAAAAATCCAGTATGGTCTCAGGGAATTAACCGAAAATAAAAGA
The DNA here is from genome assembly GCA_026826555.1 of Tolypeutes matacus. Taxonomy (NCBI): domain Eukaryota; kingdom Metazoa; phylum Chordata; class Mammalia; order Cingulata; family Chlamyphoridae; genus Tolypeutes; species Tolypeutes matacus. The sequence continues at coordinate 169,267 of JAKSZT010013347.1, read as the reverse complement.
TGCACAAACATACGCATTATGGGCATCCCAGAAGGAGAAGAGAAGGGAAAGGGAACAGAAGGAGTGTTGAAGGAAGTTATGGCTGAAAACTTTCCAACTCTATTGAGAGAGATGGATGTGCAGATCCAGGAAGCACAGTGCACCACAAATAGTATAAATCCCAACAGGCCAACTCCAAGACATATACTTGTCAAATTGTTCAATGCTCAAGGCAAAGAAAAAATACTCAAGGCAGCAAGAGAAAAGAGAACCATCACATACAAGGGAAACAAAATAAGATTAAGTGCTGATTTCTCAGCTGAAACCACAGAGGCAAGAAGACAGTGGTATGACATAGTCAAAACACTAAAAGAAAAAAACTTCCAGCCACGAATTCTCTATACAGCAAAATTGGCATTCAAAAATGATGGAGAGTTCAAAATATTCACAGATAAACAGCAATTAAGAGAGTATGTCAAGAAGAAACCAGCACTTCAAGAAATACTAATGGAATCTCTACAAGTTGATAGGAAAAAACAAAGGAGAGAGAGTTGGAGGAGAAATTAAAAACAACTGAAATGTCTAAAAGAGAAACAAAACAAAGTATGACATACATTAACCCAAAGAAAAAATGACTGAATTAAGAAATTTGTTATGAGTAATAACACTGAATGTTAATGGATAAAATTCACCAATCAAAAGACACAGATGGGCAGAATGGATAAGAAAATATGATCCGTCTATATGCTGTCTACAAGAAACTCACCTTCGGCCCAAGGATTCAAGGAGGCTGAAAGTGAATGGCTGGAAAACGATTTTACAAGCTAACAATAGCCAAAAAAGAGCAGGAGTAGCTATTCTAATATCAGACAAAATAGACTTTAAATGCAAAACTATTGTAAGAGACAAAGATGAGCACTACATATTAGTAAAAGGAGTAATCTCTCAAGAAGAGAGAACAATCATCAACATATACGCACCTAATCGAGGTGCCTCAAAATAAGTGCGGCAAACTCTGAAAAAACTAAGAGGAGAAATAAATTCCTCTACAATTATAGCAGGGTACTTCAACACACCACTATCATCATTAGACAGAACATCTAGGCAGAGAATCAATAAAGAAACTAAGGCACTCAACAATACATTAGAAGATTTGGACTTAATAGACATATACAGAACACTATACCCAAATACAGCGGGATTTACATTTTTCTCCAGTGCACATGGAACATACTCCAAAATAGACCACATGCTAGGCCACAAAACAACACTCAATGAATTCAGAAAGATTGAGATTGTACAAAGTAATTTCTCTGACCACAATGGAATGAAGTTGGAAATCAATAAGGGTCAGAGTAACAGGTTAGGCACAAGGATATGGAAGTTAAACAACACACTCTTAGACAAACAGTGGGTCAAAGTGGAAATTTCAAACGAAATAAGTAACTACCTTGAAACTAATGAAAACAACAACACAACATATCAAAACCTATGGGATGCAGCGAAAGCAGTCCTGAGAGGGAAATTCATAGAAATAAATTCATATATTAAAAAAAAAGAAAGAGCTAAAATTGAAGACCTAACTTCACACTTGGAGGAATTGGAAAAACAACAACAAACTAAAGGTAAAGGAAGTAGAAAGCAGGAAATAACAAAGATTAGAGCAGAACTAAATGAAATAGAGAATAAGAAAGCTCTGGAAACAGAAAACAAAACCAAAAGCTGGTTCTTCAAAAATATCAACAAAATTGACAAACCCTTAGCCAGACTAACAAAGAAAAAGAGAGAAAAGATGCAAATACATAAAATAAGGAATGAGCAAGGTGATATCACTACTGACCCCACAGAAATAAAGAGTATCATAAGAGGATAATTTGAAAAATTATATGCCAACAAGAATGACAATTTAGAGGAATTGGACAAGTTTCTAGAAACCCACAAACAGCCGACATTGATGAAAGAAGAAATAGATGAACTCAACAGCCCAATTACAAGTAAAGAGATAGACTCAGTTATTAAAAACCTCCCAAAAAAGAAGAGTCCATGACCAGATGGCTTCACAGCTGAATTCTACCAAACATTCCGGAAAGAGATAACACCAATTCTACTTAAGCTCTTCCAAAAAATAGAAGTAGAAGGAATATTACCTAACTCATTTTATGATGCCAACATTACCCTAATACCAAAACCAAATAAAGATACCAAAACAAAGGAAAATTACAGACCAATTTCTCTAATGAACCTAGATGCTAAAATCCTTAACAAAATACTTGCTAATCACATTCAACAACATATCAAAAGGATTATACACCATGACCAAGTGGGTTTCATCCCAGGTATGCAAGGATGGTTCAATATAAGAAAATCAATCAATGTAATACACCACATAAACAAAGTGAAAGAAAAATATCACATGATCATCTCTATAGATGCAGAAAAAGCATTCGACAAAATACAGCACTCTTTCCTCATAAAAACACTACAAAAGATAGGAATAGATGGAAACTTTCTGAAAATGATAAAGGGTATATATGAAAAACCCAAAGCTAACATCATTTTCAATGGTGAAATCCTAAAAGCCTTCCCTCTGAGATCGGGAAAAAGACAAGGATGCCCACTATCACCACTCCTATTTAACATTGCCTTAGAAGTACTTGCACTAACACTGAGACAAGAAAAGGACATAAAAGGCATACAGATTGGAAAAGAAGAAGTAAAAATTTCATTATTTGCAGATGACATGATCTTATACATAGAAGGCCCTGAGAAATCGACAACAAGGCTTCTAGAACTTATAAGGAGTTCAGTAATGTTTCAGGCTATAAGATCAACGCTCAAAAATCAGGAGCATTTCTGTACACGAATAACCAGCAAACTGAGGAGGAAATCTGGAAAAAAAATACCATTTACAATAGTAAATAAAAGAATCAAATACCTAGGAATAAATTTAACAAAAATGTATAGGACTTATATACAGAAAACTACACAACACGGTTAAAGGAAATCAAAGAAGACTTAAATAAATGGAAAAATATTCCCTGTTCATGGATGGGAAGACGAAACATCATCAAGATGTCTATCCCTCCCAAACTAATCTACAGATTTAATGCAATCCCAATAAAAGTCAACACTATATTTTTTAAGGAACTGGAAAAACTAACCACAAAATATATTTGGAGAGGCAAGAGGCCCCGAATTGCCAAAGATATATTGAAAAAGAAAAATGAAGTTGGAGGTATCACATTACCTGACTTTGAAACATACTACAAATATACAGTGATCAAAAATGCATGGTATTGGCACAAGGATAGACCTACTGACCAATGGAACCGGATTGAGAGTTCTGATATAGATCCTCGCATATACAGTCATCTGATATTTGACAAGGCCACGAAGCCATCTCACACTTTATACAAAAATCAACTCAACATGGATCAAAGATCTAAATATAAGAGCCAAAACCATAAAAACCTTGGAAGATAATGTAGGGAGGCATCTACAGGGCCTTGTAATAGGAAATGATTTCTTGAACTTCACAGCCAAAGCACAAGCAGCAAGACAAGAAATTGATAAATGGGATCTCCTCAAAATTAAAAACGTCTGCACCTCTAAGAATGTTATTAAGAAAATAAAAAGGCAGCCTACACAATGGAAAAAAATATTCAGCAACCATATATCTGATAGGAGCCTAATATCCTGCAAATATAAAGAAATCCAACTCCTCTTAAATAAAAGGAGAAACAACCCATCTGAAAAATGGCAAGTGACATGAAAAGACACTTCTCCAAGGAAGAAATACAAATGGCTAAAATGCACATGAAAAAATGCTCAACATCACTTGCTATCTGGGAAATGCAAATCAAAACTACAATGAGATACCATCTTACACCCATCAGAATGGCAGCTATTAAAAAAAACAGGAGACACTATATGTTGGACAGGTTGTGGAGAAAGAGGAACCCTCATCCACTGCTGGTGGGACGGCGGTTTGGTCCAGCCACTGTGGAGGACAGTTTGGCGGTTCCTCAGAAAACTAGAAATCGATCTTCCTTATGATCCAGCAATTCCACAGCTGGGTATATACCCAGAAGAACTGAAAACAAAAATACAAACAGATATATGCACACCAATGTTCATAGCGGTATTGTTCACCATTGCCAAAGTTGGAATCAGCCCCGGTGCCCATCAACAAACGAATGGCTAAGCAAAATGTGGTACATACATACAATGGAATATTACTCAGCTGTAAGAAGGAACAAAGTGCTAACACATAGAATAACGTGGATGAATCTTGAAGACCTTATGTTGAGTGAAGCAAGCCAGGCACTGAAGGATGAACAGTATATGTATGACCTGACTGATCTGAACTGAGGAAAGTGAGCAGTCTCTGAGAACCATTGTCTGAAAGATAGGTTAACAAAGGAGAGTAAGAGAAGAGCAGGCTTTGAGCCATCTCCCATATGGACATAATCTATGGTAAAGGGATAGAGTGTGGTTGCATGTTGGAGGATGGGGCAGATGAGTGTTGGTGTTCTGGGTTTGGTGGTGCAGCACTGGGGGGTGGGTGGATTAGGAAGGGTTTGTTCAAATCCCCAGGGCATGTCACTGTGAATCTTGATATTCCATGGGTTGGGAGAGGGGGGTATCATGGGCCCTGGGGGGCTGGGGAGAATGGAACAGACAAGATCTCATGAGTTGTTTGGTGGTCATGGGGAAGGTTTTTCATTACCTTACAGTAATGGAGACAGGACATGGTATATATCATCAAAATTATTAAACTGTATCATCTAAATTGTAAACTATACTGTAAATCACTGACAATGTTTTGTTGCTATATTTTGCTATCTGCATAACAGTTATAACAATGCGAACAACCAAAAAAAAAAGGGGGGGGGAGTTAATATGGGATGGGGAAGGGTGGGTGATTTGGTATCTGGTAGTCACCAGCACTCCATGTGTGACTTTGCTGTGACTTAAAACTTCTTTGAAAATTAAATAAAAAATTGGGAGACAATGGGGATTGAGAGGAGGAAGGTGTCATGGCACACCAGACATCCGATAACACAGTGATAAAGGGAAGGAAAGAAAGAAAAAGGAAAAGAGAAAGGAAAAAAATGAATATATATATATATATATTTTAAAAGCATTTCCTTTGCTTTTTTGCCCATTTTTTGAATGTCCCAATCCAATAATTATACTTTATTTTGTTTTGTTCTTTGTTTGATTATTTGTTTTCTTTTCCTTCTCTCTCTCTTTTTTCCCCCTGAGTTTCCTTATGTTTCTCTCTTGCATGTAAGCTTATCACACTTGTTTCATTTTCCTAGTAAGTGTATTTGATTATTTTATGGACTAAGTGTTCATGGAGGATTTGGATCACAGATGGGTTACAATGGGTACTGCGGGGGATTATTGGGTGGTGTGTCTCGGGGGGTTTCGTGGGGATTGGTTCATCCGAATATACATGAAAGATATACAAAATCATTCAAAGGATCGGGAATTGGGCATGGTCACGATGGGTGGATAATCACACAATAAATGAGGGAATCTGAATTCCTAGCCTGGAGAGCTCTGCCACAGTCTCCAAGGGAGCAGCAATAGTCCTCTGAGTGTAGGGACAGTGCCTGTCAAAATAGGATGACCCACTGATGTGTTTTTTTATATTGATGACTTCCCTTGTGAGTCTTTGCTCTTGTAAATGAGACTTAGCCTGCAGTTGTGGGGTGCCTATGGTTTTCCACCTGAGAACCTCCTTGTTGCTCAATTTGGCCTCTCTCTAAGCCAAACTCAGCATATGATTGCATTACCTTCCCCCCAATGTGGGACATGACTCCCGGGGTTGGGCCTCCCTGGCAACGAGGGATTAATACCAAGTGCCAACTGGCAACACAACTGGAAAAAGACCTTGAATTAAAGGGGGAAATGTTAAAGACAAATGAGTTCAAGTGGCTAAGAGACTTCAAAGAGAGTCGGGAGGTCATCCCGGAGGCAACTCTTATGCACAACTCAGTAGGAGCTCATAGAACATCTAAGTGCCTATCACCCCACACAGAGGGTTTCCTGAGAGCTCCAGAGTCATCCTGGTCATATATAAGGGGGGATAGCCCCAGAGATTGATGCCTTATCAATGGGTTCTGTTTTGGAATCTGTGCTCCTGAGAGTGACAGAATTAGACGCAAATAAGTCCTCCCTACACATGGTTCACCAGTCCGTTCTATTCAAACCTATAAGTGTTGTTGGAGTTTCCAGGTATACTTCCAGAGACTTGAGCCTCCCGGCTACCTATGTGCCAGGTGTGCATGAAATCTAGGTGGAGCTGCAACTCCTACCCTACAGCTCAATGGACTCATCCAAGTCACCTGGTGAGGAGACAACGATGGGAAATGGCCATCCCAGGGAATGGAGAGGGCCTGCATCTGCAGGCAGGATCATCCCACCCACCATATCCATGGGATATAAGCCCTCTCTCACTTGGATTTGGAGTGGACATCACCATCCCAGTCCCCTCGGGATTGGGGGAAGAACTGTGGATTAGAGTCGACTTGATGGTATTCTCTTGTTCACATATGGTGATTCTAGCAATGCAACAAATTGTGACAGTGAGTTGGAGCCAGTGGCCACTTGGCACTTTTGGGGTATGGAGGGGATGAGCAGTTAAATACAGGGGCTTCTTTGGGAGTTGGAGGTTGTCCTGAGTACTGTTGTGGCAACGAATGTAGGCCATTTTAAATCAGCACACACCACTCAGAACTGAGTGGGAGACAGTGTGGTCTACAGTGTGAACTGTGGTCTATTGTTGGTGGCAAGGCTCCAGGATGTGTAAGTTCATTGAGGGTGGTGGG
>JAKSZT010013347.1:151048-162349 GCA_026826555.1 Tolypeutes matacus | reverse complement strand
TTTCCATGGCAGGGTAATTGTAAACTTTTACCCTAAATAAATACCCTTTATAAAAGCCAACAGATTTCTGTACTTTGCATCAGTACCTCTTTGGCAGGCTAATACACCATGTAATGGTATCATAAGAAAAGAAAACTGCAGAAAAATATTCTTATAAACATAGATGTAGAAATCTTCCACAAAATACTAGCAAACCAAATCAAATAGCACATTAAAAGAATTATACACAATGATCAAATGGAGTTTATCCCAGGTATGCAAAGGTGATTCAACATAAGTAAATCAATTAATATATTATACTGTATTAATAGAATGAAGAAAATAAAACACATTTATCGCATAAATCTCAGCCACTCAAAGATCCAACTTCCAATATATGAAAAAGAGCATATATGAAAAAACCCACAGGTAACACCCTGCATAATTTTGAAAGACAATGCTTTCCCTCTAAGCCTAGGAACAAGACAAGGATGTCCACTGTTAGTCAATATTATAATGGATGTTCTCACCAGAGAAATTAGTTAATTAGTCAAGAAAAAGAGATAAAACACATCCAAATTGGAGAGGAAGAAGTAAAATTTTTCCTATATGCAGATGATAGGATACTACATACAGAAAATCCTGCAAAATTCATAACAAGGCTCAAAGAGCTAATAAATAAATTTAGCAAAGTAGCAGGGTACAATATCAACAGCCCAAAATCAGTAGTGTTTCAACACACTAGTAATTAACAATATTAATAAAATTTTGGAAAAGAATTCCACTCATAATAGCAACTAAAAGAATAAGTCTAAGCAAAGATTTAAAGGAATTATACACAGATATCTACAAAACATTGCTAAAAGAAATCAAAGAAAATGTAAACAGATGAAAGGATATTGTGTTTTTATGGATTGGAAGACTACATATTATTAAGATGTCAATACAACCTCAAACAATTTATAGATTCAACACAATCCCAATCAAATTTCCAACAACCTTCTTTGTAGAAATGGAAAAGCCAATCATTAAATTTATATGGAAGGGTAAGGGACACCAAATAGCAAAAGCCATCTTGAAAAAGCTGATGAATTTGGAGGACTCACACTTCGTGATCTTGACACTTATTACAAAACCCAGTAATTAAAACAGAATGGCACTTGCATAGGGACAGATATATAGACCAATGGAATAAAATTGAGAGCTCAGAAATCAACTTTCAAATTTACAGGCAACTGATTTTTGACAAAGTGGCAAAGACCATTCACTTGGGATAGAATAGTCTCCTCAACAAATTATTTTGGGAAATCTTTACCTCTATTTTCAGAAGAAAAAAAATAAGAAGGAAAAAGTAAGGATACTTCTACCTCACACCATTAACAAAAATTCAACTACTATATCAATATAAGAGCTAGAACTGTCAAATTCCTAGCAGAAAATGTAGAAAACGTATTCTGGACCTTTTGTTAGGAAATATTTTCTTAAAATTTACACTCAAAGCACAAACAACAGAAGAAAAAATAGATAAATAGGACCTCATCAAAATTAAAAACTTTTGTGCCATATAAGACTTTATCATGAAAAAAAAATTGACAACCTAATGACAACATAATTGAAGGAAATATTTGGAAACCACATATACAATTTTACAAGTCAAATATCCAGAAAACATAAAGGAATCTTTCAACCTAACAACAAAACGCCAACATCCCAATTTAAAAATGTACAAAAGATTTGTATAGACATCTCTCTAAAGAAGATAAACAAATGGCCAGAAATCACATGAAAAGATGTTCATTATTAGCCATCAGGTAAATGCAAATCCAATCACTATGAGATACCATTTCCCACACATTAGAATGACTCCTTTTAAAAACACAGTCATAACAAGTGTGGGAGAAGATGAAAAGATTCATTGCTGGTGGCAATGTAAAATGGAGTAGCTGCTATGGAAGAGAGTTTGGCTGTTCTTCAGAGAGCTAAGTATAGAACTACCATATGACCTGGAAATCTCACTATTAGATATATATCTAAAAGATTTGAAAGCAGGGGTTTGAATAGATATTTGCACACCGATGCTCTTAACAGCATTATTCACAATTGCTAAAAGATGAAAGCAATAAATGTAATAAAATATACATGCCACAGTTCACCCCAATCTTCACAAGTGATAAACAGTACCTCTGCATCCAAACTAAGTGAAATCAAGAGGTCAGGTTGGGGGATGCCTGTTGAGCTTATGAAAGAATCACACAATGTGATGTGAAAGATATTCTGCTTTTCAAATATGAAGACCTGCTTCATGATGAGAAGAGGTGCATGGACCTGGATGAAGTCTCTAAATCTCCAAGTACATTACTCTCAAACCACAGTCCAAGTCTATCTGCATCAACCGAAAGCACTTGAATATAAAATCCCCTCTCTATAGCAATTCCTTACAGCACCACCTGGGTCATATTGCTCTTCTTTCCACAGAAATGCAGCTGAAGAGATGGCAGTGGTATGTGAGTCTAATAAAGCAAATTCAAAATATATCAAGGAAAATTGACAGAGCTAAAAACAGAAAGTGAAATATACACATCTACAATAATAATATGAGAAAATATTCCATTAATAATATGTCATAATAAACAGATAAGAAATTAATAAAATAAAGAAGTTCTGGATGACAACAAGGAAAATAGACTTAAATGACAGAGGTCAAGCACTGTACCCGACAAGGAAAAGTCATATGAAAAATTGATCATATGTAAGCCCATAAAGCATAACTCAGCAAAATAAAAAATACATCAGATTATATTTTCTAGCCAAAGTAGAATTTAGCAACAAATTAGAGAAAAACAAATAATAATTTTTTAAAAAATTATTCACTGTTTTGAAATTGAATAATATACAACTATATAATCACTAAGTCAAAAATATTAAAATTATATTTAGATAAAAATGATACCATTTACAGTTTCATCAAAAAATAAAATTTCTAGTAAGAAATACAAGGAATGATATGTAAAACCTCTGCAATTAACACTACTAAATATTATTAAGAAGAATGTAAGAATACCTAAGTAAATGGAGAACTACACCATGTTTATGGATTAGAAAATGCAATATTTGAAAGATCACAACTCTCTATTGTAAATAGTCTATATATTAAATCCAATCACAATCAAAATTTCAGAATTTTTTTTTTAATGGAGAAGCTTTATTCTTAAAGAAAGGAAAATGCCTGAGAGTAATCAAGGCAATTTTGAAGAACTAAGCTGTTAGACACTGTGTATCAAATGTTCAGGCCTCTATTAAAGTGATTAAGTCAGTGTGGCATTGTTGGTATACAGACAAAGATATATATATATATATATTATATGTACATGCAGGTGATTTGATGCAGTCTTTCCAGGATGGTACTGAGTAAGATTGATTTCAAATGGGAAAAAATAATATTGTCTCCTATTTCACAACACACATGAAATTAAATTGTAGATGGATACAAGTTTAACTATGAAATGTAAAAAGAAAAAAGGGTTAGGAGAAAGCATAGAAGGCTTTCTGGACAACTTTCTAAATTGAAGCATACACAAGATGTTAATTGCATGAAGAAAAAATAAAATGAGTTATTTTTAGGTTAATCACTGCTATTCATCAACAGAAATTATTAATAGAGTGAAAAGACAACCCAAAGGGTTTGATAAGAGTTTTGGAATATAAATGCCTAACAATAAACACATATCCACAATATATAATAAAATTTTATGTCAATAATTTTAAAAGACAGTCAAACCAATAGAAACATGGTCAAAATTGATTGAATATGCACATCACAGAGCTATCCAAACAGTCAATATGAAAGTTTACTCAACTTTGTTGGGAGCCATGAAAAAAATGTTATTTATTATTTTAATATATATATTTTAAAAAGTTATTTAAATTACATAAATATTACATGAAAATATAGAGGATTCTCATATGCCCTGCTTCCTACACTTCCCTCATTTACCCACATTAACAACATCCTTCATTAGTGTGGTGCGTTCATTACAATTGATGAAAACATTTCAGAGCATTGCCACTAAAAAGCATGGATTATACTTTACATTGTAGTTTATACTCTCTCCCGCACAATTTGGTAGGTTATGGCAACATATGTAATGGAGTGTATCTGTTATTGTAATATCCTTCAGGAAAATTCCCAAGTCCCAACAAAGGCCCCATATTTCACCTGTATTTCCTTCTCCTTGCCCTCAGAACCTCTAGCAGCCACTGCCACCACATGAATGATACAGTCTCTTCCATTGCTAGAATCACCATAAGTCTATAGTAGAATACCAGTAAGTCTACTTTAGTCCATAGCTCATTCCCCAATCCTGAGGATTCTGTGATGGTGTTGCCCACTCCAACTTTAATTGAGAGGAGGCTTTGATCCCATGGGGTAGATGGATGGACTCTCTTGCTTGCAGTTGTAGACTCTCTCAGTTACTTGGGATGGCTGTTGTCCATCATAATCTCCTTTTTAGTTGTCCTGGGTGAGTCCAATGAACTGGAGAGTAAGTATTGCAACTCCGTTCAATTTTGGGGCCCAGTTGGCACATGGACAACCCAGAAATTAAAATCTTTTGGACGTACACCTACCAACTCCACCACCAACTATAGGTTCAAATAAAAGGGACAGAAGAGGCATGTGTAGAGAAGTCACATCTGAGTCCAAATTTGTCACACTCAGGAGCACAAACTCCAAAGTAGGGCCCACTGGCAAGGCACCAAACTCTGGAGGTATCTGCCATTACCATAGGACCTGGGTGTCTTCAGAGCACTCAGGAGCCCCATTATTTGGGGTAGTATCTACCTTGCCCATCTATGAGATCCTTCTGAGAAATGCATAAGCCTTACCTCTCTGATGTGCTCCTGACTCACTTTAAAGTCTCTTACCACATACACTCATTTGTCTTTACCTTTTCCCCCTTTTATTCAAGGTCTTTTTCCAGTTGGTTCTTGGTAGTAATCCCTCAGTGCCAGGGAGGTTCATCCCTGGGAGTCATGTCCCACACTGGAGGGAAGGTAATGCATTTATATGCTGAGTTTGCCTTAGAGAGAGGCCATATTTGAGCAACAAGGTGGCTCCCAGGAGGCAACATTTAGACACTGTCCAACACTAGGCTAAGTTGCAAATTCAAGAGCAAAAGGCTCTCAAGCATAGTCATCAACATCAAGAGTCCATCAATTGACCAAGTGAAGACTATCCTTCTTCACTAGTCATTACCCCTGCACTTGGGGGATTGTTGTTGTTCTTTTAGAGAATGTGGCAGAGCTCCTCAGGATGGAATTCAATAATCTTTAAGTTGTGCTAATCTCCACCCACTGTGGCAATGCTACATGAACATTTGAACATATTTATGTACTTTATATGTTTGCCCAGGTGAACTTCCTCCAATGTATCCCCCATCACTGACACCCCACCCCATTTATCCTCCATTGCCATAGTTGTTCAAGGAAATACTGAACCCTTATGTTGAATTTGTAGTGAGGCTGGCAGATGTAGTCAACAAGACAGTAACTCAATATGATCTCAGAGAAATGCTTATTCAGAAGTTAGCTTTTGATAATGCTAACAGTGAGTGTAAAAAGTCTTTACGTCCAATAAAGACAAATGGAGGTACTTTACAGGATTATATAATGGTATGCCAAGACTTTGGGTCTAATACATATAACATGGCCCTTCTTGCAGCTGCTATAAAGGGACGTAGTCCTATGGTTAATAATTTAAATTGCTTTAAATGTGGGAAACCAGGTCATAGGATAAAAGATTACTGAGCCAAAACTGGTGTGAGAGCGCCATCTAGCGGCAATAAAAATCAATTCCAACTCGTGCGTGTCCGATATGCCAGAAAGGGTTACACTGGGCCAATGAATGCCAATCTAGATATCATAAAAATGGCAGTCTCATTAATAAGTTGGAAAACATCCAAGCAGGCCTCGCTCAAGGCCCTCAGACAAAAAATATGAGCACATTTCCCAGCCTATCTCAAATCTATCCAGTCAGCAATGGAGCAGCTCACTCTGGCATATAACAGAACTTAAAGCAGCTACCAAAGGCAGTGCAGCTGTTGATCTTCGCTAAGCTGAAACTAAGTTTATTACTCCTTCACTGGGTACACAAAAAATAAGGACAGGAATGAAAGGACCTATACCAAAAAACAATGTAGGTTTCATTATTGGCCATAGCAGTCTTATGACCAAAGTTATTTTAGTACAAACTGGGATCTTTGGCTCCAACTTTGATGGAGAAATCTGTTTATATGTACAAACTTTAAATCCCTATCAAATTGAATCAGAAGATCGTATAGCTCAACTTCTTCTACTACCGTATCGTAAACGTCAATCTTGGCCTATAAAACGTACAGGGGGATTTGGTTCCACTGGGTGTAAAGTTTATTGGCAAACAGCAATTGGAGATGAAAAATAAATGGAAAGGTATTTTTAGGATTAGTAGATACCGGGGCTGATGTCTCTATCATTGCTAAATGATATTGGCCACAAGCTTGGACTTTACACAAGGTGTCTACAGTTTTCACTGGCATTGGCACAATGACAGGTGTTTATCAGAGTACTCAGATATTTAAGGTAGAAAATCTGGAAGGACAAGAGGCTGGTCTGCAACCTTATGCTGTGGATGTAGGACTTAATTTATGGGGAAGAGGCTTATTATACCAATGGGGAGCTTATTTGAATATTCCTCACGTTTCTGATACAGCTAAGCCACTTATTATTCATATGCAATATGCTCCCCCTTCCTGACCTGAGGTGTGACTTATTGGAGATTACCATGGCCTAGGATATTCAAATTTAGAGTAGAGGCTACTGTTGCAAAGGACTTTGCATTAACTTTAAAATGGCTAACAACAAAACCTATCTGGGTAGAACAGTGGCCCCTTCCAAAAGGAAAATTGGAAGCCCTGAAAAGATTAGTACAGGAGAAGTTAATGGCAGAGCATATTGAACCCTCTACTAGTCTGTGGAATTCTCCAGTTTTTGTAATTAAAAGAAATCTGGCAAATGGCGCATGTTGACTGATTTATGTGAAATTAACAAAGCTATTCAACCTATGGGATCTTTACATCCTGGTTTGCCATCCCCAACTATGATTCCACAAAATTGGCATATTATTATTATTGATCTAAAAGATTGTTTCTTTACTATTCCTCTCAATCCAAATGATAGATAAAAAATTGCATTTACAATTCCTTCTGTTACTCACTCAGCTCCTGCTGAACCATATCACTGGAAAGTTTTACCTCAGGTAATGATGAACAGTCCTACATTATTTCAATCCTTTGTTCACATTCCATTACAAATTTTACAAAAACAATTTCCTAATGCTATGATTATTCATTATATCAATGATATTCTTTTGCCACCAAACAAACTTCTGAGCTGAAACAACTATTTCAGCTGGCTAAAGAAACTCTTCCTCAACCTGGTTTACAAATAGTGGAAGAAAAAATTCAAAAACAGGTGCCTGCCCCTGTGGAGAGACTAGAGCAGCTCACCCTTCAGAGAAACAAGTCCTGGAAGAGAGATGACTTATCCCAGCCTACAGTTGATATTGGAAGAAGCTGGGACCATAGAGCCGTAAGAGGAAAAGGAAGACTGGACCCTCGCAGAAATCACCCGCCATCTTGCTCCAACATGTGGCAACAGATTTTGGTGAGGGAGGTAACTTACACTTTATGCCCTTGTGACTGTAAACTTCTACCTCAAATAAATAAAGAAAAAATTCAAAAAAAAAAAAAAAAAAACAGGTGCCTTTTCAGCATTTGGGCCATACTATTAATGAAAATATAACTCCACAAAAGGTCCAGTTTCTAACTCATCATTTACCTACTTTAAATGATTTTCAAAAATTACTGGGTGATATTAATTGGGTATGGCCTACTTTAGGAATTCCAACTCATGCTTTACCTAATCTTTTCAATACTCTAACAGGAGACTCTGACTTAAATAGTCCTCACATTTTAAGCCCAAAGCAAAAGAGGTGTTAAAATGGCTGGAAACAAGAGTATAAAATAGCCAACTAACAAGGGTAAATATGAATCTTCCAATTTCTCTTTTAATATTTGCATCTTACCAGTCCCCTATTGGGATCCTTTGGCAAGAGGAGGACATAATAGAATGCATATTGTTACCCAACAAAGATACAAAAAAACTTCATACTTGTTCTGAAAAAATTGCAGCAATAATATCAAAATGCCATATTCACCTGAGACAGCTTATGGCTAGAGATCCTGATAAAATCATACTGGACCCTTCAAAGCAGGAGCTTTCTCAGCTCTGGCAGTTCAGTAACTCTAGGCAAGTGGCCTTAGCAGATTTTATTGGAACAATTGACAATCATTTCCCAAATTCAAAATTCTTACAGTTTTTATAACATATTTCAGGGATCCTTCCTAAAGTTGTCAAACAGCAACCACTCTCTGCTGCACTTACTTGCTACACTGATGGCAGCAGTAATGGAAATGCAGGCTATTTAGGCCCAACTACAAAATCTTGGAAAACACCTTATTCATCTGCCCAAAAGGTGGAACTAATGGCTGCTGTTCAATTGCTAATTGAGGTTTCTGAGCCTTTAAATATTGTGTCTGATTCTGCTTATGTTTGTCATGTTGTTTGTCATATAGAAAGAGCTCAGATAACTCAAGTTTCTGAATTAGAAGTTCTTTTGCTACAATTACAAAAAACTGTTCATGAACAGTCTAATCCAATTTACATTAGTCATATTTGTTCCCATTCTCAACTTCCTGACCCTATGGCTCCACAACATGATTTGTTAGATAAACTTATCGCTTATACAGAAACTGCTGCTGATTATCATAAACTTACACATACTAATGCTTCTGACTTACATCATAAATATCACCACTTAACAGTAAAAGAAAGTAAAAAGATTGTTAGACAATGTCCTACTTGTGGGTCCATAAATGTCCCCACTTTCTCTCCAGGAACAAAACCCAGTGGAGGACAACCTAATGAAATTTGGCAAATGGATGTTATACATGTGCCTTCTTTTGGCCACCTTCAGTATGTACATGTGACAGTGGACACATTTTCTAATTTTATTTGGGCAACTGCTCAAGCTGGTGAAAATGCCTCACATAAACAGGAGGAGAGCAGTGGATCCCCTCCAGAAGAATCAAGCCTAGAGTTGAGGAGGCTGACAAAACTTAAACTATAGACATGGTGGTTTCACATTAGATTAATTATAGGTAAAGTATTAGGTCAAGGTAAGATACTATATCATAATTAAACTATTGGGCATATATAACCAACCCACCTTTTTTTAGAGCTGTTAAGCTGGGACGATGAGTCTTACCCAATTTATCTTAATCAATCTCACTATTTTCCAGGACCTATAGACATACAGCTACCCTTAAAGCCAAAAGAAGAAGGGAAATTTATAGAAAATTTAACTATACCTTTTATAGACCACTCTCTTTGTATTGGATATGGTTCCGTATGCATGCAACTTCAAAATTCCAGTGTAGTTTTAACAGAGAAAAGTCAAACTCGAATTTATAGTCTCATTTTTCCTTCTTTGCCATAAAAATCAGAAAATATGGTAAATCTTACATGTCCCTCTCAAAACAGATTATTAAATGACAAATGGCATATATGTCATGGGTTTACAAAGGTTGTATTATTTAATGATTCCTATGAAATTGTAAAGGATTGGGCCCTTATAGGAATACCAAAGCCTATTAAAAATACAACTGGGAAGCGGCTGTGGCTCAATCAGTAGGGCTCCCGTTTACCATATGGGAGGCCACGGGTTCGGTTCCCGGGGCCTCCTGGTGAAGGCAAGCCCGCCTGCATGGCGTGGTTAGCTGACCCAGCGAGCACAAGCAGCAAGGGGGGGATAAATGAATGAATAAATAAAATCTTAAAAAAATAAATAAATAAAAATAAAAATAAAAATACAACCATATCTTGGTTCATTAAAAATTCAACCATAATCACTAATGACAGCAATGCTTATTTCTGGAATTTTGGTAATACAGCATTTACTAACAGCTCAATAAACTGGAAAAATCAAGGAAGATATATCCCACAACCATGAAACACTAAACTTAACAAAACTCAAAGTTATTTGTGGAAATTATTTTTGGGAACTGGACAAATTTTTGAATGGCAAGGCAGTAAAACCAATATTACCAGTTTAAAAAGAAAATCAGTTGGAGAGGTCCAGGCAAGATGGCGTTGGTGTAGGAGGGTGCACACTGCAAGCTCCCAGAGCAAGGCGGATTGGGGACGGGGTCCTGCCGGGGGTCTGTGCTGTGCACGCGTGGAGTGAGAAGCTTGGGACATCTATCTGTGCGGATCGGCGGCGTGGACCGAAAGGTGGAGATTCGTGAGTTTTGAGGCTGCCGGGGGAGGTTGGCACAGGCGACTGAGCACCGCGGTTACGGAAATAAAAAATAAAACGGCCATTTGGAGCCGCGGGAGGGGCGAAAAAGTTTTATTTTCTGGGGAGCTGGCTGCCTGGCGAACCTTGGACCTTGTGTGAACAGAGCAAACAAGCTAGTCAGCACACTATGAACCGGAGGGGGGATTTTGTTCAGGGAACGAAGCTGATTTCCCTAGCCACCCAGGGATAAGACCCAGGCTGCTGCGGAGCCAAGAGGAAGGGACACTTCCCAAAGAAGGGAGGGTTCGGTTGGAAGACAGGGAAGGGTATTTTATATTTTTAGACATCGATCTGGCTGCCTGCACCGCCCCATAGCTTTGGGGAGCAGATAAGCCGAACTGAAGCAGCACCAGGCTGAGAGCAGACGCGAATCTGCACTCAAACTGATTTACTGAGCAGCCTGGTGACGCTGGAGCTCGGCGCCAGAAGGGGCGGAATCCGCCGTCTTTAGCACTCTTCACTGACTAACATCAGAGTTTCACCTAACCTGGGGAGTCCGGAAAGTGAAACGTGCTTGATTAATTTCCACGGGCCCAGCTAGGGTCCCTCCCATAAGGGGGTTGGTCTAGAAAAGGAATTATTTTGGGTCCTGCATTTGGCTAAAAAAAAAAAAAAAAAAAAAAAAAGTGAGGTCACCTCAACAATTGAAAAATAAATTCTTTTTAATTTAGTTTAATAGCTAAAGGCTGCTTCAGGACCTACATATAGAACACTGTGGGGAAATTCATTGATCAACACAAGTAGGCAGGAAGGATCCACCTGGACCCTAGGGGAATCATTAACCCCCCTTAGCTCTGTTTGACTGCTTGCCTGTGTGGATCATTGGTTTCTCTCTGTTACTTTCTGGTCAATTGCTATTATTCCCATTT
>JAKSZT010013347.1:139759-150948 GCA_026826555.1 Tolypeutes matacus | reverse complement strand
TTTTTATTTTTTTAGCCAATTGCAGGACCCAAAATAATTCCTCCTCTAGACCAACCCCCTTACAGAAGTGACCCTAGCTGGGCCTGTGGAAATTATTCAAGCACGTCCCACTTTCCGGACTCCCCAGGTTAGCTGAAGCTCTGATGTTAGTCAGTGAGTAGTGCTAAGGACGGCAGATTCTGCCCCTTCAGGCTCTGTGTTAGAGCGTCACCGGGCTGCTCAGTAAATCAGTTTGAGTGCAGATTCACGTCTGCTCTCAGACTAATACTGTTTCAGGTCAGCTTATCTGTTCCCCAAAGTTATGGGGTGGTGCAGGCAGCCAGATCAATGTCTAAAAATATAAAATACCCTTCCCTGTCTTCCAACAGAGCCCTCCCTTTTTTGGGAAGTGTCCCTTCTTCCTGGCTCCGCAGCGGCCTGGGTCTTATCCCTTGGTGGCTAGGGAAATCAGCTGCGTTTCCCGACCAAAATCCCCCCTCCAGTTCACCAGGTGCTGATTAGCTCGTTTGTTCTGTTCACACAAGGTCCAAGGGTCTTCAGGCAGCCAGATCCCCAGAAAATAAAATTTTTCACGCCCCCCGTGGCTCCACATGGCCGTTTTATTTAATTGTATTTTTTGTTTTCCCTAACCGCGGGGCTCAGCCACCTGTGCCAACCTCCACCGGCAGCCTCAAATCTCACAAATCTCCACCGTTCAGTCCACGCCGCCCATCTGCACAGATAGATGTCCCAAACTTCTCACTCCACGCATGTACAGCACAGACCCCCCGGGCAGGACCCCGTCCACAATCCGCCTTGCTCTGGGAGCTTGCAGTTTGTGCCCTCCTACACTAATGCCATCTTGCCTCTGCTGAAATTGATCTTTTTGTCATAGTGTGTTGTATCACTGGGTAAAGACCAACATAATGAGTAGGAAGGAGTTGGACTCCTATCCTAGGGAGGTCCGATTTGTTCTCAAACAGAGGGTGGGTGTCTCTTGAGAGTATAGATGATTCCTAATATGTGAGGACAAACTAGTGTGTCAAGGCTTCAGTGTTGTTGGAAGTATCTATGAATCTTGTCCTTCAAGGAGTGAAGTCTGGTGGTTGCCATAGGCCCCAAGGGGAGGGGGAGGGAGGAATAGAATAGATGGAAATGGGTGTATTTATGGAGCAATGGAATTGTTTTGCATGATCTTGCAATGATGGATACAGACCAAGTTAAATTTCATCTAAAATTTATAAAAGTGTATCATCTAAAATATAAATGATAATGTAAACCATTGACCATGGTTATTAGCTATGTTTCAGTATTTGTAAATCAGTTGTAACAAATGTACTATCCACATATAAAAAGTTTATTGATATGGGATGGGGGGAAAGGAGGAGAATGTTGGATACTTGGGAGTCCCCTATATTCTGTATGTGACTTTACATGTGACCCAAAACTTCATTGAAGACAAAATGAATAAAAGTAAGACACTAGGAAGAAATGGAAGAAAATACCACTGTATATACAGGACAACAGATATTACAGTAATGAAAGGTAAAAAGTAAAAAAAGTTAATATTTTTCATTTTGTTAATATCCCAATTTTTAATTTTATTTTAGTTTTAGTTTTTATAAATTATTATGTATTTTATCAGTTATGTTTACACCTATCATTATTATTTCATTTTCCTATTAATTGTATTTGGTGATATTCTTGGCTTCATTTTTGAAGAAGTTTTGGGTCACATGTTTTTACAGAAGGGTTACAACTGTGGCAGGGGATCATAGTGTGGGGTGTCAGTGATAGGGGAATACATGGGAGGAAGTTCAACTGGGCATACATATAATGTATATATATATGTGTTCAAATGATCATGGGGCATTGCCACAGTGGGTAGAGATACACAAAATAACTGAAAGAATATTGAATTCCCATCCTGGGGAGCTCTGCCACATTCTCTAATGGGACAGCAACAATCCCCCAAGTACAGGGCCAATGACTAGTGAAGAAGGATGGTTGATTGATGAGCCCTTGATATTGATGAATATGCTGATGAGCCTTTGCTCTTGAAATTGCATCTTAGCCTAGTGTTGTAGTGTGCCTAAGTGTTACCTCCTGAGAACCTCCATGCTGCTCAAATGTGGCCTTTCTCTAAGACAAACTCAGCATATAAATGCATTATCTCACCCCCCAGCATGGTACATGACTCCTGGGGATGACCCTCCCTGGCACTGAAGGATTAGTACCAAGCACCAGCTGGTGATGAAACTGGAAAAAAGACTTTGAACAAAAGCGGGAAAATGTAAAGACAAGTCATTTTATACGGCAAAGAAACTTCAAAGTGAGTCGGGAGGTCATCAGAGAGGCAATGCTTATGCACATCTCAGCAGGATCTCCTAGACTGCCAAAGTAAATACCACCCCAAATAGTGGGGCTTCTGAGGGCTCTGGAGACACACAGGTCCTATGGTCATGGCAGACAGCTCCAGAATTTGGTGCCTTGTTAGTGTGCCACACTTTGGAGTTTGTGCTCCCAAATGTGACAGAGTTGGACTCAGTTGTGATTTCTCTTCACATGCTTCTTCTGTCCCTTTAGGTTGAACCTATAGTTGGTGCTGGAGTTGGTAGGTGTACACCCAAGGGACTTGAATTCCTTGTCCATGTGCCAACTTGGTCCCTTAGCCTCAGTGGAGTTGCAACACCTACTCTCCAGTTCATTGGACTCAACAGGACAATAAACAAGGAGGTGAGGATGGACAACCACCTTGCCAAGGAACCAAGAGAGTCTGAAACTGTAGTCAAGAGAGTCCCATCATCCATATGGGATTGAAGCTCCTTCTCAATTAGAGGTGGATTGGGCATCACCATCCCAGAATCCTCAGGATTGGGGAATTAATTATTGGCTAGAGTGGACTTACTGGTATTTTACTATAGATTTATTGTGATTCTAACAATGGAAGAAATTATATCATTGATGTGGAGACGGTGGCCACTGAACGTGCTGAAATCAGGGAGAGGGAAAAGGAGATGTAATATGGGGGGCATTTTTGGGACTTATATTTGCCCTGAATGACATTATAACAAAAAATACGGACCATTATATATCCTGCCATACCCTACAGAATTGAGTGGGAGTGAGTGTAAACTACAACATAAACTATAATCCATGCTTAGTGGCAATGCTCCAAAATGTGGTCATCAATTGCAATGAATGTACCACACTAATGAAATAAGGTGTTAATGTGAAGAAAATGGGAGTTTGGGGAGTGGGGCATATGGGAATCCCCCCCCCTTTACTTTATGTAACATTTTATGTAATCTAACTATCTTTTATATATATATATATATACACATTTTTTAAAGGTGCTTAGATTACCTAAATACTACACAGAAATTACAGGGATTCCCATGTTGCCCACCTCCCACACCTCCCACCACATCCCACACAAACATCTCCTACAAGTGTGGCCCACCACCCTCAATGGAGTGACACATCCTGGGGCCTTGCCACCAACCATAGACCACAGTTCACATCGTAGACCACACTCTCTCCCACACAGTTCTGAATGGTATATGCTGATTTAAAATGGCCTACATCTGTCACCACAATGGCACTCAGGACAAACCCAAGCACCCAAAAAGCCCCTGTATTTCCACTGCACTTCCCCTCCCTGCCCCAAAAGTATCCAGTGGCCACCAGCTCCACCTCACTGTTATAATTTCTTCCATTGCTAGAATCACAATATGTGTACAACAGAATACCATTAGGTCCACTCTAGTCCATAGTTCTTCCCCCAATCCAAACTGAGATGGTGATGTCCACTCCATCTCCAAGTGAGAGAGGGCTTATATCCCATGGATAAGGTGGATGTGATTATCCTGCCTGCAGCTGCAGGCCCTTTTTATTCCCTGGGATGGCCACTACCCATCGTCATCTCCTCGCCAGGTGACTTGGATGAGAACATTGAGTTGTAGGGTAGGAGTTGCAGCTTCACTGAGATTCCAGGCACAGCTGGCCCATAGGTAGGTCAGAGTCTCCAGACTCCAGATCACATATAGGTTTGACTAGAAAGGACTGATGAACCATGTGCAGGGTGGACTTATTTGAGTCCAACTCTGTCACTCTCAGGAACACAATTTCCAAAGTAGAGCCCACTGATAAGGCATCAGTCTCTGGGGATATCCCCCCTTATATAGGACCTGGGTGTCTCCAGAGCCCTCAGGAGCCCCTCTGTGTGTGGTGATATCCACTTTGTTGTTCTATGAAATCTTACTGAGGTGTGAGTAAGCGTTACCTCTGGGATAACCTCCCAACTCTCTTTGAAGTCTCTAGCCACATGAACTCATTTGTCTTTACCTTTTCCCCTTTTTATTCAAGGTCTTTTTCCAGTCTTGTTGCTAGTTGGTACTTGGTATTCATCCCTCATTGCCAGGGTGGCTCATCCCCAGGAGTCAGGTCCCACGTTGGGGGAAAGGTAATGCATTCATATGCTGAGTTTGGCTTAGAGAGAGGCCACATTTGAGCAACAAGGAGGCTCTCAGTTGGCAACCCTTAGGCACCCCATAACAGTAGGCTAAGTTTCAATTACAAGAGCAAAGACTCAAAAGGCTAGACGTCAATAACAAGAACTCATCAGTGGGCCATCCTCTTTTGACAGACACTGTCCCTGCACTCAGGGGACTGTTGCTGCTCCCTTGGAGAATGTGGCAGAACTCTCCAGGCTGGAAATTCAGATTCCCTCATTTATTGAGTGATTGACCACCCACCATAACCATGCCCCATCCCTTGATCATTTGAACAATTTTATATATCTTTCATGTATATTCAGATGAACTTACTCCCATGAATCCCCCATCCCAGACACCCCCACCAATGTTCCTCTGCAGCCCCCATTGTAACCCATCTGTGATCTAAACCTTCCTTGAACATGAAGTCCATATAATAACCAAATATAATAAAAAATCAAATCTAACTATCTTTTTAAAATAAAATATATTTTAAAAAGCAAAAAAACAACATATAAGGAACTCCCACACACCTTACTTCTTCTTCCCAAACTCTCCCCATCAACAACATCTTTCATTAGTGTGGTATATATGTTACAGTTGCTGAGTATTCATTGTATCATTGCTACTAACCATAGTCTAGACTTTACATTATGATTTGCACTTTGCAACACACAATTTTATAGTTTTGGACAAAATGTAACCTGACTTTATCCATCATCACAATGTCATGTAGAATGATTCCTATGTCCCAAAAATGATGCATGTTACACCGATTCTTCCTTCTCCTTCCCCTCATAAGCTCTGGTTACCAATGCTATTATATCAATGTTACACATTCTTCCATTACTACAATAAGTGTATTTTAGTCCATAGTTGCATCCTCCCTTATGTTTGTTCATTCCTCAATCCTGAGGATTTGGAGATGATGATGCCCACTCTGTTTCTGATTGAGAGGGGGCTTAGATCACATGGGGCAGATGGATGGAAATGTCTTGATTGCATTTGCAGATACTTTCTGCTTTTTGAGATGGGCATTGTCAATCCTCATACTTTCTGTTTGTTGTCCTGAGCAAGTGCAATCAACTGGAGAGTAGATGATGGTTGCAACTCTGCAGAAATTCAGGCCTCTAAAAGCATATGAACAATCAGAAGATTAAAGACTGTGTGATATATATTTAATAGGAATAGTGCTAATTATAGGTTCAAATAAAAAAAGTAAAAGAACCATGTGAAGGAAAATTTAAATGAGTCTAACTCTGGTACATTGGGGAGCTAAGTTGTTATATATTCCAAGGTAGGGCCCACTGATGGGGTGCCAAACTCCTGCAGTTTACTGCCCCTGCCTGTGAAGTCTAGATGGCTCTAGAGCCCTCAGGTTCACTCCTGCTTGAGGCTTTGCTTGCTGTGGCAGTCAGTGAGAACCTCCTGAGATGAGTATAAGCATAATATCTGGAATGACCTCCCAACTCATTTTGAATTCTCATAGTCTAAAAACTCATTTATATTTAAAATTTCTCCCTTTTGGTCAAAGTCTTTTTCCAAATTAACTGCTAGTTGGTGCTTGGTAATAATCCCTCTGCACCAAGGGAGCTTATCCCTGGGAGTCATTTTCCATGATGAGAGGAAGGTAGTGTGTTTATATGCTGTGTTTGGCTTAGAGAGATGCCACATTTGAGCAACACTGAGGCTTTCAATAGGTAATTCTTAGGCAATAGCAATATATATTACTAGGTTAAGTTTCAATTTTAGAAGAACAATGTCCAAAGTACAAGCATCAATGTCAAGGGCCTGGTGAATTGGTCTGTCTTTACTTGCTAGGCACTGCCCATGTACTATAGAGATTCCTTGCCACTCTAATAGAGAATGTAGCAGGACTCCACATAATAGGAATTCCATAACCTGTCCATTATTATTTGGGTCTCCAAATAATATGATTTCATATGATTTTTTATTTCAAACTGTTAATGTGGTACATTACATTTATTGATTTTCTTACGTTGAGCCATCCTTGCATACCAGGGATGAAACCCACTTGATCATGGCATATAATTTGTCCGATGTATTGTTGAATATGGTTAGCAGGTATTTTGTTGAGGATTTAGAATCCAGGTTGATTAGAAAGATATTGATATGCAGTTTTCTTTTCTTGTTGCATCTTTATGTGGCTTTGGTGTGAGGGTGATGTTGGCATTAGAGTATGAGTTAGGCAATGTCCCTGTGTTGATGTTTAGGAACTAGGTCCATGAAAATGGTGCCACAGAGGAGAAAAAATGAGACATAGAGAAGAGATTGCCAGGGTCAGGGGACCCTCCATCCAAAAGGAGGAGAGTGCCACTGCATAAAACATCATGACTTTTATTTAGCTTCAGGACAAAGAAAATATGTGTGCGCATATGCAAGGGTAATAGATACATGACAGTTTACACTTTACTAAAGTCAGCAAGTTTTAAGGGTTAATGGCTCAGTTCTCTTTACATTCCTGCACATAGCAGACCGTGTAAATCTTTATCTGACATATACCAGACACTCTTTGAAGCTCAGGATATTTCTCCACCAGGCTCCTACCAGATCTTATCTCGGTGTCTTGAGACTAGAGATGCCTGTCTCCTACATACCAAGGTGGCCTGCTTTCTGTCAGTTGTCATGGCCTTTAATTGAAACTTCATCATTTTCCTTTTTATATTAATTAAAATTTTCTGTGGAGACTATAGGAACCATTATATAAGATGATACAAGGTGACCTCCTGTCACTCTTTTCTTCCATAGGCTCTTGTGACTGCCTGTACTAGGTTGTCCTCCTCTGAGAATCTTACCCGTCATTGACCACCAATCAAGCTTTTGAGCTCTTACATGGAAGGCAATTTCATTTATATTTTATACTTTTTCAGGTTCCTATATGGATATTTTTATGCAGATAATTATTTTTAAAACCAAGGGGTTATTAGTATACTACTTTCTACTAAAAATAATATATAATTAGTTTTTCATGGTTAAGTTTCTTAACATAAGTGCATTTATCTGATTTAATTTTTCATTTTTTCTATGAATATATGTCATTACTCTACCCTTGAAAATATAAAAAAATTAAAATGCATATAACAGTAATTCCTAATCCAATCCAAAGTGATATTTGAACTGATTTTTGTTTGCACCAGTGAAACAGATCGATAGTATTTAAATTTTCTAACAATTCATTCCAAAATTCTGCACCAGGGTTTTTCTTCAATTCATTTTGAGACATGCTCAATGCTTTCTTTTGCAATTCTAAAATATCTAAAGAAATATTATGCTTTATCCAAACAAATGATTCCTTAATTCTTCCCAATCATGTTTACTATTATTATGACGCAACGGAGTAAAACAAAAAGAACTTTCATTCCAATCACATTTAAGAGCTCTTAACAAGTTTAAATTATAGATTTGATTACCCAAATGTATAATAGTTGTTTCAAGATCATTCATATGATTATTTCATTCCATATCAATGTGAGACTGGGTATGCAACATCTCACTTGCATTTTTATGCCAGTCCTTAACATATTGTTGAGTCTGGACTCCTGGATGCAGGGCTTGCCAGCAATGGCTGCAGTGGTTATGATGCCAATCAGTCCCCAAATCCCTGCTATTAAAAGTCCAATCAGTTTTTGAGTTCTTTTTAAATAATGGTAAAGGAAATGCCACAGCAACTGGGATTCTGGAGACTGCTGCTAATATCGGGTCATCCAAACCAGTAAGCATAATCCTTTTCTTTTTCTTGCTATAAAAAGAGTTCGATTTTCCTGCAAATATGAATTCTTAAGACTTATAAATAAAGACCAATTGGAACAGCTAATATTCCTTTCACCAAAAGATACTTTTCCAATGATAAAAACTATAGTTTTTACTTTTTATAGTTTTTCATATTATAAGAAATTGAGTTGATTTTCTTTTTTTTTTAATATCAGACAAAACAGACTTTATTATTATTATTTTTTTTTTACTAAGGATAAAAATGACACTTTATTAGGATTTAATGGTCAATCTGTCTGAGGGATATAAAATATAACCATATATATTCCTAAAAGGAGCCCCAATTTCTTAAAAAAAATTTTTCATTAGAGAAGTTGTGGGTTTACAGACCAATCATGCATAACATACAGGATTCCCACACACCACACCACCACTAACACCTTGCATTGGTCTGGAACATTTGTTATAATTGACAGCCCTTTTTTTGCATGATTATACTAATATTTTAACAGTAGTTACCTATGTTACAATTGATGAAAATTATTATAATAGTACTATTAACTAACATCCATAATTTACACTGGTGTATTTTTTCCATATACAACCCTATTATTAACACCTTGTATTAGTATCATACATTTGTTATAATTCATGAACATTCTTATATTTGTACCATTAACTATAGTCCATCTTCTATAATAGGGTTCATTGTGACTTATAAAATTCTATATAACGCCATTGCTATTATGTATGCTTTTTTTTTTCCACCTCATTGTTATAATTTCTTGCATTGCAAGAATCACCATATGTGAGCAAGAGAATACCATCAAGTCCACTCTAGTCCATAGTTCTTCCCCCAATCCAGAGGAGACTGGGATGGTGATGTCCACTCCAACTCCAAGTGAGAGAGGGCTTATATCCCATGGATATGGTGGGTGGGATGATCCTGCCTGCAGATGCAGGCCCTCTCCATTCCCTGGGATGGCCATTTCCCATCGTTGTCTCCTCACCAGGTGACTTGGATGAGTCCATTGAGCTGTAGGGTAGGAGTTAAAGCTCCACCTAGATTTCATGCACACCTGGCACATAGGTAGGCAGGAGGCTCCACTCTCTGGAAGTATACCTAAGAAACTCCAGCATCACATGTAGGTTTGAATAGAAGGGACTGGTGAACCATGTGCAGGGAGGACTTATTTGAGTCTAATTCTGTCACTCTCAGGAGCACAAATTCCAAAATAGAACCCACTGATAAGGCATCAGTCTCTGGGGCTATCCCCCCTTATATAAGACCAGGGTGTCTCTGGAGCTCTCAGGAACCCCACTGAGTGGGGTGATAGGCACTTAGATGTTCTATGAGCTCCTACTGAGGTGTGCGTAAGAGTTACCTCTGGGATGACCTCCTGACTCTCTTTGAAGTCTCTTAGCCACTTGAACTCATTTGTCTTTATGGTTTCCCGCTTTTATTCAAGGTCTTTTTCCAGTTGTGTTGCCAGTTGGCACTTGGGAAAAGTTTTCAATTAGCAATAATCGTGCCTCAGATAAACCTCATTGGCTACGATACTGCCACTGCACAAAGCTGCCAGTTGGCACTTGGTATTAATCCCTCGTTGCCAAGGAGGCTCATCCCCGGGAGTCATGTCCCACGTTGGGGGGAAGGTAATGCAATCATATGCTGAGTTTGGCTTAGAGAGAGGCCACATTGGAGCAACAAGGAGGCTCTCAGGTGGCAACCCTTAGGCACTCCACAACTGCAGGCTAAGTCTCATTTACAAGAGCAAAGACTCACAAGGGAAGTCATCAATAAAAAAAAAAAAACATCAGTGGGTCATCCTACTTTGACATGCACTGTCCCTACACACAGAGGACAATTGCTGCTCCCTTGGAGACTGTGGCAGAGCTCTCCAGGCTAGGAATTCAGATTCCCTCATTTATTGTGTGATTATCCACCCATCGTTACCATGCCCCATCCCCGATCCTTTGAATAATTTTGTATATCTTTCATGCATATTTGGTTGAACCAATCGCCAAGAACCACCCCCAGACACCCTCCCCCCAATAATCCCCCACAGTACCCATTGTAACACTTCTGTGATCCAAATCCTCCATGAACATTTAGTCCATAAAATAATCAAATACACTTACTAGGAAAAAGAAACAACTGTGATAAGCTTACATGCAAGAGAGAAAAATAAGGAAACTCAGGGGGAAAAAAAAAAAAAGAGAGAGAGAAGGAAAAAAAACAAATAATCAAACAAAGAACAAAACAAAATAAAATATAATTAGTGGATTGGGACATTCAAAAAATGGGCAAAAAAGCAAAGGAAATGCCTTTAATATATATATATATATATTCATTTTTATTTCCTTTCTCTCTTCTTTTTTCCCTTTTTTCCTTCCCTTTATCACTGTGTTATCGGATGTCTGGTGTGTTATGACACCTTCCTCCTCTCAAACCCCATTGTCTCCCAATTTTTCATTTAATTTTCAAAGAAGTTTTAGGTCACAGCAAAGTCACACACTGAGTGCCGGAGACAGTTTAATAATTTTGATGATATTTACCATGTCCTGTGTCCATTACTGAAAGGTAATGAAAAACCTTCCCCATGACCACCAAACATCCCATTAGATCTTGACTGTTCCCTTCTCCCCAGCCCACCAGGGCCAATGATACACCCCTCTCCTAACCCCAGGAATGTCAAGATTCACAGTTACATGCCCTGGGGATTTGAAACAGCACTTCCTAATCCATCCACCCCCCAGTGCTGTACCACCAAACCCAGGAACACCACCGCTCATCTGCCCCATCCCCCAACATGCAACCACACTCTATCCCTTTACCATAGATTATGTCCATATGGGAGATGGCTCAAAGCCTGCTCTTCTCTTACTCTCCTTTATTAACCTATCTTTCAGACAATGGTTCTCAGAGACTGCTCAATTTCCTCAGTTCAGATCAGTGAGGTCATATACTGTTCATCCTTC
>JAKSZT010013347.1:126028-139659 GCA_026826555.1 Tolypeutes matacus | reverse complement strand
TATTTACACTATGGACCCACAGTTTCTGTCCATCCAATTTTCCTTTTTATCACAACATCTTCTTCTCACTAAAGTATCAGTGGACAATCATGATTAGTTTGTATCACTTAATTTCTGTAAATATAGAGCAATATTTTAGAATATGATGAAATATTTCAATGAGAAAGGACATATTAATAAACTTTGTGAGATAAATTATAAATCCATGCCAGAATATTGTAGGAAAATGTTTTAAATAATATATTTTATCTACCAAAATTAAAGAATTACCATCCAATGTCAATGTCAATGTGAATTCATTACTATAATAGTGACATCATTTCAGTTTCTGTCCCTAATGTGGTTAGTTGATGATTTCATTCCTAGGCAGACATGGGAGATCTTACAGCCTGATTTTGTTCTGCAGTATATATAAATTAAAGGGAAGCGGGACTCCTGGGCAAAATAGCTAATGCCATTACCTTTTGGATAAGATAAAATCAAAATGAGTCTTATCCAGCTTCTTTCTTAAAATCAAAGATGCTTAAGGAAAAAAAAATCTGTCCAATATAGTGCTGAACCTACTGGGCAAATTGTAACAATCAGTATAAAAATTTTCAATTTAATTGAGTCTATGCAAAACCATTAATTCATACTGAGACTCAACAAGGAAATTTTTGTATAAAGCTTGTAAAAACAAAATAATGAAAAGGTGACTACAATAAGAAATGTTTAATTTTTGCAATTAGCTTTATTCAGACTCATGTCACAGAAGATGGAACTGCTCAGCAACTTCATAAGGTAAAATTGACCCAAACAACCCTGCATACGTCTCTATACATGCAACATTTTCTGTAACACAAAACTAAGGGTGCTTCTTGACACCAGTCAAATATACAACTCAAATTCAAAGGGGTGGACTTATCAAATCTCTGGATGTAATTAGTGCCTAGAAGAGGAGACCAATCATGAAGTCTTTGGCTTGAATGTGAATCGCTTTGGATGTTAGAATTAGAACCTAAGTCTCAGTAAGAGCCAGGTGGTAAATAATTCAGAACTTGTACCCTCTTCTAGTCTAAACTGGTATTATTTTTCTTTATGGCCTAGTCAGCAAGAGAAGCCCTAGATAAAAAAATAAAATAAGAATCAAAATATTGAAAAGCAATCAAACCTATGATATTAAGGATTTCATGATAGGTTTAACTATGGTTTAACAAACTTTTTCATCATTCTGAGAATTTGACCATGCTTTGTTGTTTAAAGGGATTGAGGCATTTGAAAGATCCAAAATGTTACATTTGTGATATAATTAACAGAGCGACTTGATTAAATGAGTCTAAGTAACATTTCAATATTCAAGGGGATATAATGTATAAAATGTATGCTTCAAATTATTAGCTGTGTAATTCTTAAGGGCTTAGTAAGCAATTTATATGACTATTAAATTATTTAAAAAGTAGAAACAGGGAAAATTCTACACACTAAAGAATCTTTTAAGACAAAGAATGTAGTAACAATTTCTTAGAGAAAGTACCTCCTAGATGTGTCCAGTGAGGCCAAAATGTCCTTCTTAGGTGGGAGGGAGGATATGAAGTGTGGCTTCCCAGCTTCCCAAGGTCAGACCTATTGTCTCCTCTTTATCCAATGTCATTTTTAGAAGGAGATCTTTAAGGGATACTTTGAATTCCTTATTTTTCAAGATATAAATGAAGGGGTTCAGGGTGGGAGTGATGATGGTGTTCTATGTAGCAATAGCCCTGTCCAGAAACCCTGCAGAGCTGAGGGCCAGATGGATGTCAGTGTACAGAAAGGTGTGGTAGTAAATGGTGACCACCAGGAGATGGTGGCTGTAGGCAGAGAAAGCTGCCACTTGTCCTCGGCTGAGTAGATGAGAAGGATGTGACAATGATGCAGACTGAAGATGCAATAGTGACCAGGAAGTGCATCCCCAAAGGAATATCTCTGAAGTGATAGTCATGATATCTATGAGGAAGGTTGAAGTGCAGGATAGGAGCAGCACGGGTGAGATTTTGTAAAGAAGTGAGCAATGGTGTTGGAGTCACATATCAGCCTGAAGATCAGTGCAGTAAGCCTAGAGGTTTGAACACACCTGTGGACCACTTTAAAGCCACCAAGGATAGACTTCATCAGGGTGTGGTTGTGCAGCAGCCAACAGATGGTCAGGTAGTGGTTATAGGTCAT
The DNA here is from genome assembly GCA_026826555.1 of Tolypeutes matacus. Classification (NCBI taxonomy): domain Eukaryota; kingdom Metazoa; phylum Chordata; class Mammalia; order Cingulata; family Chlamyphoridae; genus Tolypeutes; species Tolypeutes matacus. The sequence goes on along the minus strand of JAKSZT010013347.1, from coordinate 137,478 downwards.
GGTGGTGAAGAGAATAATTTCCATAGGCAGTGAACAGGTAAAACATCTGCCTAAGGCACCTGAGATAGGAGTTGGTGCTCTTTGCAACCAGGCTCTGCAGTAACTTGGGCAGTGTGAATGAGGTTCAGACCATGTCCATCATGGAGATGTTGACCAGGAAGAAGTACATGGGGGTTTGGACATTGGGTCTAAAATAAATGGCTGTGATGATCAGGACATTTATGATCAGGGCCACCAGAAACAGGCAAGAAGAAGCAGATGAGGGCTGCCTAGAGCCAAGGGTCCTCAGTGAAACTCTGCAGGATGAACACAATCACCTCCAGCTTGTTCCCAATGGCTGTGGGCAAAGCCAGCATGAATCTGCTGGAAGCACCAGTTTATGAACCCCTTGGAGGAGACAATCCCATCCCTAGTCACCTCTTCAGTAGACACCTGGGGCCTGCAGTATCAGGGAGAGAGTGTGTGTGGTCTGCTCACAAATAAACAGTGGACCCAACCCAGCCTTTCCGACATCCTGGAAGGAAACCAAGGAACACTCACATGTCTTTGCATGTATCAGAGACCTCATTTGCCACAGGGGTACAAGCTCCTCCCCAGACATTCTCAGGTGGGTAGAGAGGGTTAGTGGGTTTCCTGCAAGCTGATGTGAGATGCCATGGGCCTGTCCTAAGTGAGGCCTGAACTCTATGGCTGCAGCACACCAGAGTCTAGGGCTCAGGAGCAGGACAGTGCTGGTCTGCACTCACATGAAAGGTTTGATTGAATACTGGGATTACTCCAAACTTATGTGTGCCAGTTATAGACAGATGTAGTAATTTAATCTATATCCTAGTTTTCCTCTAGGAATGTGTCTTATGGCTACCATCAAAGACTCACACTCCTCTCACTGGGAGGATGTCTGTCCTTAGGAAATCAGCCAATATTCAAGGAGAGAAGATCAAATAAATTTTGGGACAGGTACAGAATGGAACATGAGGCCATCATTAAAAATGATGGTATAAATGAGGAAAGTACAGACAAGCCAGTAGGAAAAATTAAGTTATAAACAGAGCAAACCAAGAGAAAGCACGCTGTGCTGCATTCTGTAAAAGTTGCTCTCTTTTGTTCACTTCTGAAAGTAAAGTCCTCAGTAGACATAAACCACAAGTTTAAAAAGGTTCATTTCTGGGACACAGAATGTTAAATGATTTTTCATTTTCTTCTTGTGTCTTAACTGCACTTCCTACATATTCTAAAATAAACATGCATTACTTTTACAAAAAAATAATTTCAATAAATCAAAAATATATCCAGGACTGGCTACATAATTTGTGGGGCTCAGAGCAAGTGAAAATGCTGAGCTCTTTGATAAAAATTATTAAGAATTTTAAGATGTCAATTGTAGAGTGTGGACTTATCTGAGCAGTTTCATGATGAAACTGGTTTAGGATATATTAGATGAAATGTTATAGAGAGAATCACTTGGGCTGTCGGTCCAGCAGGGAGGTGTGGTTGGGTAGTGTGCAAGTCAAAGGGGGGAGACACAAAGGTTCTCAAGAGATGGAGATGGGCCCTGAACACAGTAGGAGATCCCACACCCTACCTCAAGCATCACCCTCCAAATCTTTCCTGGGGCTCCACAGTGAATTCTCCCCACCATAGAGCAAATTAATTTGTTTATATTATACTGATGGAGTTGTTAGTTATTTGGCAAAACTTCACAAGTATTTGCTCAGGAGAGAGCTGGTGGCAGTTGTGCTGCAGGGTAATTTGATATTCAGAGGGAGGGGAAATGAGAAACTGCTTAGGAAATGAGGCTGGGGGCAAGGGATGGTTAGGCCAGAGCCCTGCAGCCAGGGAGAAGATGAGGATGAGTCCAGAGAGGCAGGGTAGATAGTGATCAGGTTCAGCATGCTATTGCTCTGTCTGATCACACACTGGACCTCAGCTGCCAGCCTCACTACACATCCTGGCATCCAGATTTCTCAATGGTTCTTCCCAAGTCCTAAATACTGATCACCCCATTGTGAAGACCCCTTTTGCCTGTGCCTGTAAGTCCATGGAGGCTGCTACACAAGGATGGTCATGCATTCTGTGATGTGGACTATTGGATGGACCACTAGAATTCCACCTCCTGCATGGACTTTCAGCCACTGACCCCCAGGGCCAACTTGAGGGCTAGAAGTCAGCAGCAGCCCAGCACTGAGTGTTGGTGGCCTCATTCCATCCACTCATCACCTGGCTTTGGATCTGTCCTCTGCTGTCAAGTCCCCATAAAGACAGTGGTGTTGGCTGAGGGGCATACAAGAAAGCAGTGAGTAAGGCAAAGGGACAAAAGAGGGTCAGGTAGGGGAGAGCACAGGGTCATGAAGAAAAAAATCAGAGGGTCAGGCAGGGGAGGGCAGAGGGTCAGGTAAGGGAAAAACAGAATAACAGGTAGGGGAAGAACAGAGGATCAGGTAAGTGGAGAACAGAGGGTCAGATAAAGAGAGGGCAGAGAGTCAGATAGAAGAATGGCAGAGGAAAAGGTAAGAGGAGGGCAGAGGTTCAGTTAGAGGAAAATCAAAGGATCAGGTAGAGACAAGGCAGAAGGCCAGGTAAGGAGAGGGCAGAGGGTCAGGTAGAGTGAGAACAGAGGGTCAGGTAAGGGGAGGAAAGGGGCCAGGCAGAGGAAGGGCAGAGTTTCAGATAGAGGAAGGGCAGATGGTAAGGTAAGGAGAGAGCAGATCATCAGGTATGGGGAAGTTAAAGAGTCAGGAAAGGGAAGAACAGAGGGTCAGGTGCATGGAGATCAAAGGGTTAGTTAGGAGGAGAACAGAGGGTCAGTGAGGGATGTGCAGAGTTCAAGTAGAGGGAGATTAGAGGGTCAGGGTTGGGAGGTCAGAGGGTCAGGTAGGGGGATGGCAGAGGGTCTGGTGATGGGAAGGCAGTGGTCAGGTAAGTGGAAAGCAGAGGGTGAGGTAGGGGAATGCAGGGTTTCAAGTAGAGGAAGGCCAGAGAAAAAAGGAAAGGCACAACAGAGCATCAGATATGGAGAGGTTAGAGAGTCAGGAAAGGGGAGAATAGTGGGACCCCTGCATGGAGATCTGAGGGTTTGTTAGGGGGAGGGAAGAGGGTCAGGTGAGGGGAGGGATGGGATCAGGCAGGGGAAGGACAAAGGATAAGGTGATGTGAGGGCAGAGGGCCACTTAGAGAGAGGGAAGAAGTCAAGGTAAGGGATGGGCAGAGGGTCAGGTAGGAGGAAGGTAGAGGGCCAGTTAAAGGGTTAATAGAAGGTCAGGTCAGGGGAAAATAGAGGATCAGGTCAGGGAAGGGCCGAAGGTCTGGTAGATGGAGTAAAGATAGCTGAACTTTGGTGTTGGGAATTTAATCATGTCACCCTGGAGGACTGGGCAGGTTTGGCACAAGAGGGCCTTAGGAGAGCCAGGAAACAGGAGACAAGTGTACTGCATCATCTAGAGGGAATAGTCTTGCCTGGTGACAAGGAATTATTGGAACCATAGAAGCAGCTAGTTTGGGCCACTGGAGGGGTGGTGGAAGGAAGTACAAATTAGGAATTCTGGATAGCACCAGGGATTCTTGGGTGGGCAGGCTAAACCAAAGACAAGAGGAAGTCTAAGGTTTCTGGAGCTGGAATAGGTGGTGGGGAGGCCATCAGGGCCTTGATAAAGGGACTTGCAGGCCTGGAGAAGGTTTTTGGACTTCATCTCAAGGGTATTGGGAAGCCATGAAAGTCCTTGAGTATGGAAATCATAAAATGATATTTATGTGCTTACAAAATTGTTCTAGCCTCAGAGTGGATATGAGATGTAGACGCCCAAGAGCAAAACAAAAAATCCAGTTAGGAAGCTGGTGCAGAAGGTCATGCAAGGATTATGACGTCTGAGACTTGTTCAGGAAAGTAAGGAAACAGTAATTGAATGGGGTTAAAGAGATGTCCAGGATTTAGAACCACAAAATCATTAACTCATTGAAAAAGTAAAAGAGGAAGTATTGAGGATAAGAACCACGTCCCATGAGGATGGGAACACCATCTACTCAGACAAGAGCCAGGAGGAAGGTTCAGGGGGAAGACTTGGAAATGTTCAGCAGATAATTCAATATCTGGACCTAGAGATCCAGAGAGAAATCTGATCTAAAAATAGAAATACAGAAGGTAGTAAAAGTCAGGAATATGAGTGAGGTTGCCTAGAGAGAGGAAAGGGCAGGAAGAGAGGAAGTCCTCATCAGAGCCTGTGAAAACTCCTCAGAAAAGGAAGTGAAAGGACATGGAGGATCCTAGGAGATGTCCCAAGTGGGGCCAGGTGAATGAGGAACTCACATGTCCCTCTTCTTGGATCCCTCCCTCCAGAGGAGTCACACTTCCATTGAACTCAATCCCCTCCATTCAGGGTATCACAAGTCCCTCTGCCAGAACCCTTCCTTCCAGGGGTCATAATTGTCCCTCTGCCTGGACTCCCTCGATCCAGGGTGCTCATATGTTCCTCTGCCAGAACCTTCTAGGAATGGACAGAAGACTGGTGAAGTGATCTCAGCAATAAGGGTCTCTTGAGTTGGCTGAGGCCTCACAGAGGAAGGAATCAACAAAAGCCTCCATAGCCAGCCAGTCTAGTGACCCTGAGAGTATACACCCTGCCGGGGATGGGAGGCTTGAACCAGAAGACCCAGCCTTCCCATGGACCCAAGAAAACTTTGAATCAACAAAATGGAACAGAAAAGTGCATGTTTTGAATTTGGATTCACGAAACTCCAGAAAAATATCACCAATATGTGCCTGTTAGAATTGAAAACAACAAATTAATCCCTTTAAAGGAAGGTAGCTCAAAGTAAGTGCCAGTCATTCCTTCATATATTTCCCCAATGCACTGTTCAGCTTTTCAGCCTCTATCAGAAACAACAGAAATCTCTGGGGTACAAATGGTCCCAAATACCAGGATTGCTTTTCTGGGCTTTCATGTTTCTTGGCTCTAGGTCTTGCAATACTCACTGTTTTGCCAGCTCTCAGTACCTTCAGACAAATGGGGTTTGGTTGATGTTATACAGCTCTTCTAGGTTTCAGATGGAGGGATAAGTTGAATGATTAACTGAAAGCAGAAACCCAGAGTTTCTCTTTATGTGTTTTTAACATCTGCTTGAAATTCCAATTTTAATGACAACGCAAAGGAGAAGTGGTCAGGGCCTGTGGCTGTGGGTGGAAGAAACATTGGGGGTTTCTGGGGTTTTGGTGGTGCCTGCTTCTTGAATAGGGGGGTGTTCAGTACCTAAAAATTCATGAAATTTTATACTTAATGATTAGGTCACTTTCCCATATATGCTGTGTTTCAATAAACGTCTACACAAGGAGAAATAATCTAATCCCTTTAAAGTCTAGATAGTGGGTGAATGCAGAAATGGGTGAAAATTAATATACCACAAAATGTGGGTTAAGGTGATAGGCAGAAATGATCCAGCTAGATCTTCAAGAGATGAATGTTTTCACGTGACAGGCAAGGCCCTCAAGAACAGAGGGAAAGCTGGTGTTCTGGGAGTGATCTTGGGCATGTGGGAGTTTAATGTCTTAGCTATGTGTCAAAAATAAGCAGAATTTAAAGTGTGCTCTGGTGAAGCAGCAGACCCACAAGGACTGAGCATGGCAGCCAGCTCTTTGCAGGAAAATGCCACAGAGACCAGGAAATCAGGCAGCTGCTGAGGCAGGGAAAGTAAAAAAATGTCTCATTCCCTTTACCCCCTTCAAGTCAAATTTTTAATTGAGAAAGCCCCATCTCAGAAGAAACACTGTTAACACTCTCTCCTTGACTCTTGCCTCCAGCTTCAGGTGTCCCAGCCCTCAGGAGACCCAATTGCTTTTTGAAATTAATTGCCACCTCCAAATGAGGCTCTAGGTGAATTTGAAAGCATTATTAATTGGCCTCACAAATTTCTACAGTAGACCAGTGCTGGGTCTTTAGAGATAGTCCTCCCAGGTCTCTGGACCGACTCTCTGCTCCAGGTTTCATAGCTGGCTAATGAGCCAGAAACACCCAACTTTCTAATGCACCAGTAGCCTGGCCAGGTGGCCTCCTCAGACTCTGCTGCTTAGACTCCCCAAAGCCCATCCACTTTCTTTTTAATGATACCGTGGGGAAAGCAGCAAATCAGTCTCCCAGTAATAAAAATTTCTCCCATCAAAGTTGGCTAGAATCTTTGTAAATGCACATTTGATTGAGTATCAAGAGGTTTGTGAACTTATGCCCAATTACCTGCAGATAACCAACTTTTCCTCAGAAACAGAGCTCAGAATGAAAGTCCTTCCTTGTGCTTGTGCCATACCACCAGCTCCCCAGGAAGGGCAGGTCACAGAAGATGCAAGGAAAAATGATGCCAGGTGTTGTTCCATTGGCATCTGAAATATGTTGAGGAATAGCCTAAAGGAAGTAGAGATGGCTTTGACAATCATGGGCCATGCCCTTGGCCTCAGTGTCTGAATTAGTCAACCAAAGTGGTGCTGATGCAAAATACCAGAAATCTGTTGGCTTTTATAAAAAGTATTTATTTGGGGTAGAAGCTTAAAGAAGCATAAGTTGCTTCCCTCACCAAAGTCTGTTGACACATGTTGGAGCAAGATGGCTGCCGATGTCTGCAAGGGTTCACGTTGAGAGTTTAGGCTTTCTGGTTTCCTGTCTTCCTGGGGCTCATTTCTCTCCAGGTTCAGCTACTCTGGTCTCTCCCCAAGGCCAGCTGTAAACTATAAGGCACATAGCTCATCTCTCTTCCCAGGCTTCTGTTGTGTCTAATGGAGCCCTCTCTTTTTCCTCACATATCTGCTTCTCTGTCTATTTACTTCCTGGTGCTCCAGCATTAAAACTCGACACTCAGTCCTCTGCCATGCCTTTTCTCTGTGAGTCCCCACCCACCAAGGTGGTGGGGACTCAACATCCTACTGATGTGGCCCAATCAAAGCCATAGTCATAATTTAATCAAGTAAAAGTGAAATGTTGGAATTCAATAAAATCTAAGGGTATCACTAGCCCAGAGGAACAGACCAGTTTACAAACATAATCAGAATTTCTTTTTGGAATTCTTCAATGAGATCAAACTAACAGTGTCTTGTGGGTGAAAATCATCCTAATCTCTGCCAGGCCTTCAAGCCAAGTCAGTCAGAAAAGGCAGAAGTATTAAGGCACAAAAACTAGTGTGAGGGAGACCCAGGCATGCTCAGGAATCTTTTTGCCCAGGGAAGAAACAATTGCCTCAGGGGAACTAGAGGGCATGCAGTCAGTAGGTGGGCTGTGTCTCAGGCCCCACTGGATGATTTTCAGGACATGAGAACTCAGTGGCTTTCACTTTCCAGGTGCTTCCAGGCAACTCAGGAAGCAGCCCTCACCAAGAAGACAACAAGCCTGTTCAGTGAGGACACAGCACACACACCCTACATTGTCTTTTAAAGTGTCTTTGTTTCTTAATCAGGGTAAATGAAGATGGAATGCCCTTTCCATGAGGTCCTGGAATGAGGATGAGTGGGTCTAGCTGGCCACCTGACCCTCATAAACAAGAGGTTTGGGTGTAAACACCTGTGAGAATAATCAGGAGGTCTGGTAATTGTTAACTAGTCCCACTGTTTGTAACTTGATAAAAGCTGACTCTGTTAGGCAGTGCAGAGCATTCCCCCACCCCCCACTGGTCAGTCAGTTGGCTGGTTGGGTTCTGTAAGTGATAATGGCAGAGCTTCCCCCAGCCTGCCACCACTGGGCTCTGTGTATGAGTAAGTAAGAAGGGCATGGCTGTCACTGGGCTCTGGTGAGGTTTCTCTAATATCAAATTAGTTGACCAGGCTTGACTGCCTGTGTTACAATTGTCATAGGCAGCAAACTAGGGTCCCTATCTGTGTTACACTTCAGTACTCTTTTTTATGGATATAATCAGAGTGGTTTTGAAATTTCTTTAAAATAAACCAGGAGGGGAGAGGGAAGGGAGGAGGAACAGATGAATGGATATTGGACATGTATTATAATTTATTCAAGTAAAAGAGGTTTATTATACTATTTACTCTGCTTTTGTATATGTTTGAAATTTTCCAAAATGTTTTTTTTTTTTTCACACAAAACTCTTATCTCCTGTCTAGACCTGCCTATCTTGGTTACCTGCTTCATCAGGATTTGACCTCTAGACCCCCTTGCCTACCTTGTCTCCCCGGGTCCAAGGCTGCCTGTTAACTGTGTTCAAGACAGGGTCTCGCAAGTGGGGGTTTTTATTAGCATGGGCCGTCTCATTTTTTGGCATGCAACAGCGAGGATAACATATTGATACGGTTTGTGAGAATAACAAGTTGATCAGATTATATAACATACTATGTTCTTCCTTACACATCCCAGGTCCTGCCTCAGCTAACCTTGGAGAGACAAGGGTTGTCTCAGACTGACTTTATGTCTTGTCCTTGGCAGGAGAACATGGCATTGGAGACCAGCTTTACTTTTGAGCACATCTGCAACTGGTTTGCCAACTACTGGTGGCACCAAAAATTCCTCCCCCTAAGCCGGAGTAGGCCCTGCCAGGGCTGTCAGGTGACCTCACATTAATGTCCAGTGTGGGGATAGTCCTGCATGGTTAGGTGAGTGACCTGAGCACCTAGGCTCCTCAAGTTTTGGGGGTGAACTCTTGGCTTCTGACAGGCTTCATGCTTATCCTGTGCCCCATTGGTAGGTTTGGTTTTTCCCAGTTGCTAGAGTTCACCATCAGGTGGTGTTGGATCAATGTTTCATCTGGGAGTGAGAGTGTTGGTATCAGATTGGGCTCAGAAGCTCCTCTGTGACCAAATATTGGCAAGGTGGGGCTATGACAACCACTGTTTGAAAGTGACTGTGCAGCCACGGGCAGGAGACAGGGCCATGGTGAGGCTAGAGGAAGGCAGTCAGTGAACCAATTGCTATGGTTGGGGAATGTCCTGAATTAATCCTTTTGGATTTTTTGTTTGAGCCATAAAGCTTAATGGATTGAAGCAGTGGTGATGCCCTCCCCTGACCAGCAGGTGCTTTTAATTGCTTGGAAGCTCTCACTAACCTGGGAGAAGGAGGCTGAACATTAGAGCATGGATGAGCCTCTCCTCCCTCTGACTCCTCTGTGTTTTCAGTGGCAAGTGAGGGAAATGACCCTCCACAGTCCCTGAAGGCCATCCAAGGATTATGGGAGCCACAAGCCCTGGCCCCAGAATTTCCTAGAGACAAGACTCTCTCAAAGCTGCTAGCTCCCAGGTACTGCCATTCCTATGACCACAAGGACCACTTCACCTGTTCAGCTCCTGCTCTGAGAGCAGCTCTGGGAGATGTTGGTCCATGGCAGCTGAGAGCAGAGACAGTTCTACCCTAGGATGGAAGAAGCCCTCATGGCCACAGGTGGGGGTGGCTTCCTACCAAGAATGGAAGAAGCAGACTTAGTAAGAAGAAAACTGTGCAGCAGTCATTTATTTATTTATAATATTTTGTTTTTTAAAATGTCATTTTTTATTTTTTTTTAATTTTTTTTTTATTATGGGTAAAAATCAAAATTCTCACAATACATACAAACATTTGTAAAATGATATATAAATATATATGCATATTGAATTTATTCATCAATTGTAACAAATGTACCACAATATTGTAAGATGTTATTAATAGGAGAAGATGTGGGAGGGGGAAAATTGGGGTATATGGGAATCCCTTATATTTTTAATGTAACTTTCTGTAATCTAAAAGCTCTTTAAAAATAAAGTTTATTGTATTTTAAAAATGTCATTGTGTTAGTTATGACCAATGTTTTCCAAAGTTCCTCCTCTGCCCTAGGTGCTTCTTCTAGCACACACCTGAACCCTCTACTCCTCCTTTGATGAGCTTGAAGCTGATGGAATAAAGAAGGTGCTGGTGGCTCACATGGCTGGCCAGCAGCAGGGCTGGGACCCAAGCTGGGGCTGAGACCCCTGTCCAGGTCTACCCATAACCCTGTTGCACATCTATTCCTCCTTTGCCTTTAAAGTTCTACATCAGCATCTCTCATGTCTTCCTTGCTGGTTGGCTCCCAGGCCTAGCCCCACCTTTCTGTCTGACCTTCACCTAACATCACTGTGCCTATATTTTCCCACCTATGAAATGGGGCTAATATTAGGACCTGTCATGTGGACTTGCTGTAGAGATTATCTGGGGTTAGCTAAAGTCTTGGAGCCCAGTCTGAGAGACAGTGAATGTTTCATGAATATTGATTATGTAAATTATTAGTTACTTGCTGCCTGATATTCTTTTAATACATCATTTGTTTACTCCACTTTTAGGCTGTTGCTAATCCTCTTCATTTTTCAGTATTTTAGCAGTGCTCCATTTACCATCATTGTAAATATAATTGCTAATATATTTCAGGTTTCCAGTAATTGTGTTAAGTGTCCCTGGGGCCAGACCTTCAGAGTCCAGCCCCTAGTTCTCCCCTCTCATAGGCCCCAGGATGACTGAAGAGCACAGAGTGACTCACAATATTTGGGCCTCACAGACAGTCAGGGGCTGGGCCCAGATAGTAACCTAGATTCCCAAACATGGCTTGAGTCTCTTCCCAGGTGCCAGCCGATGGGAGCCCCTACCCACCAAGGGTGTTTGCTTGTCCCCCAGGCCTCTGCAGGGCACTGAGAGGTAGGCAGAGGGGCCAGGCTGCTCTGCTGCCCCCTGGTCCCCTGTCTGTCCTGGGCCTGGCCACTGCTGTCTGGCTGCCAGCAGCAAACTGATTGACACTTGCTGGCTGCCTCAGGATCCTGGATGATGTCTTTCATGCTGGTATCCTCCATGGAAGTTTATTTCCAAATGGGCAGATGGCCAATGGTCAGGAGAAAGACTTCACAATGCCCTGTCTGGAAGCCACTGCAGCTGTGCCCTTCACCACCCTGGATGGTCCCAGCTCCACAGGTGGTTTTCCAGAGAGGATGATTAATTTCTACACAAGATGTCATGACCCTCTAACACCTTTTTTGAGGGGACAGGAGGGTGGGAAGGATCAGAATATTCACTTGCACCCTGTGTCTTCTAGTTAGACCCAGAACCTGTGCCACTGGAACTAAAAAAAATTTCACGCAATTATTTCCAATTACATTTAGTTTATTTTGCACCATAAAATATGTACATGGCAAAAGATGAAGAGTATATAAGGAATTAAAATGGAAGAGCTGTTCCCCTTTGCTCCCCCTCCAGAGCTCCCCCTCCAGTGTTACCTGTTAACATTTTCTGGACAGAGTAAGACTGAGCTTGGATTTCACAGCTTTCCTCCATCCTCATCCCATGGGAGATATATAATTATCATAGCTTTTTACTATTCTTTTTATTATTGTAGTGTTGAATGTCTTAAAATATAGCAGAACATTTCAGCTTCCCAAATTGTGAGGAGGAGACTAGCACTGTCAACTCATCTAAATTCCCTATTATTTCATGGTTTTACAGATAGATAGATAGATAGATAGATAGATAGATAGATAGATAGATAGA
>JAKSZT010013347.1:109355-126018 GCA_026826555.1 Tolypeutes matacus | reverse complement strand
AGATAGATAGATAGATAGATAGATAGATAGATAGATAGATAGATAGATAGATAGATAGATACATACATACATACATACATACATACACACACACATATCTTTTCTTTTCAATATTTTGCTTTCCTTGGATTTCTAATTGCTTTACTTTACTTTTACATTATCTACTTTTATCTCATCCTTAATTTCTTCCAATGTTTTGAGATTTCCATATGAAGACCTTTCTGCTGGGCACCATCCCTCTTCCTGTTTCCATTTGGGGTGAAGTTTTCCTAGGCCTGGGTGCAGCTTCATTACTAAGAGGTTCTAAATTGCTTCTCTGGGTTTGCTCTACTGCTTCCCTTCTTGTTCTCTTTCAGGAATCCCTTATCTTATTAGAGAATATCTTAAATGACAGTTGCAAGTTAAGGTACTTGGAATATAAAGTTCTGAGTTCTTATGTGTCTTCACAGTTAATTGACAATTTGGTAAGAACAGAATTCAGAGATGAAATACTCTTCCCTTCATCAGCCTGAAGGTATTGTAACATTATTTTGTAGTATCCATGTTGTTGCTGCTGGGTCTAATAACTTTCTGGTGTTTATTCCTTCATAGCTACCTATTTTACTTTCAGAGAGCTTATAGGTTCCTTTTTATTTTTAATCTTTGTTTTAGTTTGCCAAAGAGCTGTGGATGCAAAGTACCAGAAATAGGTTAGGTTATATAATGGGAAATTTATTTTGGTAAATGGTTTCACTTCTGAGGCCAAGAAAGAGGTGATTTCTCACCAAAATCAGCTACTGTTGATCCTGTTGACTGGCCACATGGTGAATCAAATGGCCACTGATCTCTACTGAGGTGTCTGCCTTCCCCTGGGCCACTCTGTTTTCCTGCAGTCCTCTCTCACACACAGCCAAATCAAATATTCCTGAGCTCTCTTTTCTTATGTATGTCTCTGTTTATATCAGACCCAGCAAAGGAGTAGAAACTCAACCTGAATCATGCCTAACTAATTTAGTCCAATTTAAAGGGTCTCATACCCACAGGAATGGATTATTTGAGAAACATAATCTTTCTTTTTTGGGATTCATAAAAATTTCAAACTGACACAATCTTGGTCTTCTGAAATTTCACAATAATGTTCCAGGTTGTGGATCTTTTTGATTCACTTGCTGTTAAGCCCTTTGGTTTAAATAAGAAAGTCATCTTTAAGCTCTAAATATTTCTCTGTTTATTTGATATATATATTTTTTGATAATTTCCTCCCTCCCCATTGTGTGAACTCTTTTTAGAGCACAAATTTCATTTGCATATTGGAAACCCCTTGATCAATCTCCTGAATAGGTTACCCTTTTTCAAATACTTCCTTCTCACTTTAATATTGTGCTTTTTTATTTTTCTTCAACTATGCCATTCAATAATCCCGTTGCAATATTTATTTTGAGTTTCATTTTAAATTCCAGAAACTCTTTCATGATCTCTGAATTTTGGGGAATGAATCATGTCCCTCACAAAAGGAATGTTCAGGTCCAAACCCCTGTCTTGTGGGTGTGAATCCATTTGTATGTAGACTCTGAAGATGTTATTAATTAAGGTGTGCAGAAATGGAATGAAGGTGGGCCTTAATCCAATATGAGTGAAATCCTTATGAACAATGGAAAATGGAGACTGAAAGGAAAGCCACTGGGAGCCACCAGAAGCTGGAAGTTAGTGGAACTCAGAAAAGAAAGGAGAAGATGCTGCCATGTGCAAGCCAAGTGACAGAAAAGCCAAGGAACCCCAAAGTTTGCTGAGAAGCACAAAGATACCAACCCTGGCAGGGAGTGAATCTTTTAGCCTCTGAAACTGGGAGCCAATAAATTCCTATTGTTAAGGTCACCCACTGTAGGGTACTTGTTTTAAGAGCCTGGAAACTAATATATTATCTCCTTATGGATACAATATCTTATATTTCTCTGAGGATGCTAATTAGATTTTTTAAAAAATATTATTCACTGGCTGAAGGGGTCCTGCTGAAAATAGTTTCCAGCTCTGCCTTGTACAGAGAAGGGCATGGGGCCAGAATGAGGAAGGAGCTGGAGCCTTGCTCCTCCGGAAGTTATGTTTAATCTTTTATTGTTGGTCTTTCAACTTCCAACTTTCTTTCACAATTGGTGATTCACATTGTCCTGTCCATATTTATCAGTGAGACTGACTTGGTGCCTGTGCCTGTGATTGAGGACAGTCATCGTGGACTTCAGACTGGGTTGTGGGGTGCTAGTCTTCATATGGGGGACCAGCAAACATGAGAAGGGTTTTTTTCTGGTAATCTGGTAACTTCCTTGTTATTCCAAGGTTGTTCTCTTCAAGTTTGTAGAATTCCCTGCCTAGGGATTCCTGATGAGTATCCCAGGCATGGGGATGTCTATGAATGTTTAGACAGTGTGTTCTCCTGGCTTCCAAATACTGAGTAATAGGGTGGCTTAAACAATAGGAATTTATTGGCTTGAATTGTTAATTTTCTAGAAGTCCAAAATCAAGGAGTCATCAAGATGATGCTTTCTCCCAGAAGACTGTGTCATTCTGGAGCTGGCTGCCAGGGATCTTTGGCCCTTGGCTTTTCTGTGACATGGTATATTTTTCCAGGTTCTCTAGGGAAGCAGAATCAACAGGAGATATCTGTAAATAGTATGAGATTTTATAAAGTTCTCTCATGTGACCACAGGGATGCACAAGTCCACATTCCACAGACAGGTTCCAAACCAGAGACTTCAAGGAAAGTCTGATGAAGGTCTTTTATGAGTTCCTGAGAGATGATGGCTGTCCAAAGATAAGCTGGAAAATTATCTCTGAATTATGAAATCACTTCCCCTTTTGAAGCATTCAGCTGATTGGATAAAGCGTCATTCATTGCTAATGGCAATCTCCCTGGTTGATTGTAGATGTAATCAGCCATCTATGCAGTAAACTCACAGATGACTAAAGTCCATAGATGTCCTTATATAACAATTAACCCAGTATTTGCTTGACCAAACAATAGGGCACAATTATCTGGCTGAGTTGACACATTAGCCTTACCATCACAATATAGTTTTTGTGCTTTCTCAAAAACAAATAACACTGGGAATGTTCAAGTTCTTTGAACCAAGATTCTGCAGGGCTTGATTTGAACTTATTTACTGCCAAGTTTGGCCAAATCAAGAAAACATCTATTTTTGTGTAACATTTATGTAATCTAAGCATCTTTTAAAAACAAAATATATATATATATAAAGGTTCTACTGGAAGTGCAGACCCCAGATTATGTGTGTATATTGTGTGCATGTGTATTCATATGTAAATGTATATATTTATGCATATATATATATGTCTTAGTGTTGTCTTAAGGATCATTACAATAGGCATTAAAGAGATTAAGGGGTTATAATTAGAAGCATAATTTCATATAATAAAGTATATCTTGATAGCAAAACAAACAAACAAAAAACATCTATGTGCCATATTTTGCACTCATAATATCAAAATGAGGAGAAAAGTTATCAATATCACTTAAATATGAGATAGAATTGCCATATGAAAGATAATTATTAGTGGATAAAATACATGGACTTTTATTATTTAGAGCATTAAAAATTTATAGCAAAATTGATACAACTATTTCCAGATTTTATATAGCTTGTTATCAGTGGTGATTTCTTCTAAACCTTATTGAAAAAGAAATCCACAGAGAAGACACTATGTTACTCAGGGAAACATAAATAATAAAAGATCCTCCCAAACTATAAAAATTTTATCATACCCACAAAACACAAGAACTTGAACTGAGTAGAGCACATTCAATTTTCATTCAGAGCTGCCCAAATTATCTTCATACACAACCTATCCAAAAATATTAGTTTTTACTAACATCTAACAGCAATATTGTAAACAAGCAGGTTCTTTTCCTTTCAGTGTTTTTGTTCCTTTTGTGCTTCTGTCCTTATTAACTAAATGCCTATTCCTCATTTTTTAACTCATAGCCTACCAGGTTTGCATGTTAAGACTTTCCTAATGAAAGCATGCCCAAGGAACCCTTTAGTTACCCTTCTAACTGGCAGTATAAATGAGAAAAATCAATTATTTGATGAATCATTGATCTTATTGTGCAATTGGCCTAGGATTTTATTAAGTTTTTGTATTACATCACCAAAGAAACTATATATTTTTTGGCAAGATAATGTCCATTAAGAATGCAAATCACAAGGTACAATGCTGTAACATTATTTAATAAAACTGTGGGATCATGATATGAAGTAATTAAAAAAGATACACTGTTCACATAGGTGTAAATACAATATCAAAAAGAACAAAACATTCTAATAAATGAATGTGATTATTACTAGAAACAGAAAGGAACAGTTGTTTTTTCTGCCTTTTTGAAGATTTAGTGGTCCTATAATGAATACTTTGAAAAAAATTGCAGAGTGCAAACCCAATTTTGTTTTATCCATATGTATATATATATATATACATATATATGTTAGGTAAGGGAATAGTATAACTTATATGTATTTTTAAAACAGACTGTTTTTTTAAAGAAGCCAAAATAGAAAGAGGTAGTTGATTTTTCTTTTTCAGTTGGGGGAATGGTGGAGAATCCATGGAAGCAAATGTGCTTCTAGGATGAGGGTAAGGCTAGAAAAGTACAGAGAGAAGGGGAAGCTCAGAGAGGACCCCTAAAATTTTTCTCCCTAAAGAAGAGTAACAATTATTAAAACATAACTTAGACTGATTGAGATGTTTAGAAGAAAAGTATAATAATGTATAAAACAGATTTGTCAGGAGTATACAGAAGTGCCTGTACTGAAAAAATAAAAACAAATCCTAGATTTGTTTTTAAGTTAATTCTTTGGAGGCAAATCAAATCTTATATGCTAGGTTGTATCACTGACTTGGACATTATTTTAGACTTGACTTGAATATTTTGATGCCTTTAAACTATGGAATAGAATATGTAAAGAAAAGTGACAAAAACAGCTACAATTGAAATGTCCCTGAATCAAGTAGAGCACAGACTACTTTTGGAGCCCACTTTATAAAACTTTCTGACTTTAATTCTTCCTTTTCCCTAGAATTAGGTATTCCTCTGACTTTTATTGGCCATCTCTAATGAGGAAGGTTAGTTTAGAAATGAGAAGATGAATCTACACCTGGCAGAAAACCATGACAGTGAAACATATGGTCATGGAATTCCACCTGGAAATCCTCTGCGAGAAAGACTCCCACCAGAAAGCTACTGAAAGAACCTACGGGATAAGGCTCCAGATATTCTCAAAGGTCCATATCATTGGGCCCTGCATTGGGAGAATTATTGGGTGCGGTAATCAAAACAGTAAACAACTGGGTATACTCCCCTGAACATCAGCAACTAGAAGGGATAATTAATCATTTAAGAAAGCAAGCACAGAGGAAAATTCATCCCTTTTTGTCCCTTCTTTACCTGGACCGGCCTTCAAGAATACCTGGGAACCCATAATCTGTCATTTTCTCATCTTTTCTCATTTCCTTAATTAACCACTGGCCTAACTAAACTGGCATGTTCTTAAATTCTTTTATATTACATAGCCAAGGACCTAGAGGAAATCCAACAACACTAGCTTGCCTGGTGACCCTAGAATTTTCTCATAGATGATCTTAGTGCCCATATCATTAGTTTGCTTTGAAGATTGAATGAGAACACTTTGTGTAGAGAACAAGAGTACAAGTGCTCAGTTATCATTTGCCATTATTCTGCTCACACAGCACATCAGAAGATAGGTTTAACTTTGCACACATATGTGAGGAAGAAAATAAGGAAAAAGAGAAGTATGGAAATAAGAATTAGTCAGAGATATTTAAGATAAACTCAGGTGGTGTTTTGTTTTCTTTTTTTCCAATTATTCTGGTAGGGGTTTTCTAATTTGTGGAGAATAAGATTGAGTTTCCAAGTTGATAATTGCTTTAGAAAATTTCCTAAACTTGGAAATAAACAAAACCCATTGTAATGCTCTCAGTGAACATAATAAAGTCACTTTGAGGACAGATGAAGACCATTATTTAATATGTGGGCCTAAAGCTAGTCTTTTCTCTTTGGGCAATATAAAGAAAACTAAAGAAAGGAAAAGACCATCAAATAAAAAGCCCTACAAATTTCTTTTTTGAAAAAAAAAAAAAAAAAAACCCTTTACATAGAGCAGAAACATTAAATCATTAAGGCCTAGGAGGAATATCTAATGTGAAAGATGCCTAAATCAAAGGTAGCCAGGCTAATTATAAATTGGATACTGTGTATAATCCAGATGGTATCTTTGTGCAGTGGGACCGATAACTTGAATCTAAAGGAAATCTAATTGATGAGTTGACTATTGGGAAGGTAGTTCCAAAAAGTATGGAAGAGATACTCAATGTCATAGAATAAGAATGAGAAATGTACTTTTCTAATTTACTGTTTACCCAATATTTAGCAGGTCATGTGTATCTGGATACCTCTAGAAATATTTTATGGAAATACAGATCTCCTTTGATTTCTTCTATATTCAAATTATTCTACATATCTTCAAACTATTACAGTGAATATATGGCCTGCCATTATTTGAATGAACTCTTGTTGAATGACATGTGCCAGTTTTCCCTGTAATGATACATAGTTTTCATCTATGAATGGTAGGAGAAATTAGAAAATTCATATTATTAATATCATGAGTAGTGAGGGAATTATGAATTGAATTTGAAATGAAATAATCTTAACATCAGGAGAATAACTAGCATTTCAATGAGAACTGAGAGGAAACAATGAATTCAAGAGCATAGGAATGGATCCACAATAATTGAAGAACCTGTGTGTTAAATTATTTCTCTTTCCTTCTTATATATGGGAGATGAATTATTTATTTTGTCTCTGCATTGTACATAATTAATTCTTAAACAGAATTGAATACAGCGATAACCTCTTATTTTCATAGACTTATTTTTTGTTATTAGGATACTAATTAATTCAAAGAGTTGCCCGAGGAGGTTGTGATGTGATGTTCTGAAAGGATAAGTAAGTCACTCAGTGACAGAGAAATTATGCTTAGCTGTGGGGAGAATTTCCATAGGAAGAAAATATAAAAAATTTGGTAGAATGTCAACAAAGTGTTGAATAAGAAAATGTGATTTGCATGCTAGAAGGTAGTGAGAAGTCAAATCAAAAGAATAATGTCTCTGAAACATCAATTACCTGACAAATAAACTTATCCAATGATTCCAAACAGAGCACTAAAAATCAAATGGAAGTATCTCTAAACTGGAATCTGTGTTTATCTTATTTCTCTGGACTTTGTTAACTGCAATTCTTACCTATGATGTTTATGGTGGTAATGATTTCTCCTACATATGTAGGAGAAATAAACAGGGTGAGCTTTCAGTTTGTGTTTGAGTTTTATCTACATTTTTATAGAATTAGAGAATTTGGCTTAATTTATAAATCCATTTTCACCTAACATAAAATTAGAATAGTTGAAGAAATTCAATTCCAATAACAATGGCGATATCATGGCTTTACAATAAATAAGCAGGTGGGGATTTTAACATTAAATTTATTGTTGCTTCAGTTTGATATCTTTAATGGTTTATGCATTTGGGTACTGTGTTCAGATAACTCTGGTCTCCTGTTCTTATTTTCTAACTGTTAATGAAGTATTCTGTATATAATAAACCCAGAAAAGCTTCAAGGAAATTTTACCTCTCTAAAATATTTTTACTCTTGTATTAGTGTCAAAATGATTATAATTCCATATTCTTTACATAGTATCTTATATTTTCAAACTTCTTCTTTACCTATTTTTAAATTTAAAACTTAGATCTCACTGTTCTAGGTAAGGGAGATTTATATGTCTCTAGCTTTGGATGAAGAAATTGTTTTGGAAGTAAATTACTTCAATTGCAGAGTTCACTACTAAAATTAATGACTGAGTCCAGAACAAAACTAGGATTTCTTTATATTGTAAAATTAAGGAGCTAGAAATTAAGTGCCAGTTTGCATAGGAAAAAATCATTATTTTATGAGAAACATAACCCAACAGGAAGGATTTCCAGGAACGGAAATTAAAATCACTTATGGTGGTAATGGAGAAAACTGGTCTTTCATACACTGTTTATGAAAAGTGACTAGTCAGAATGTCAGAACACATTTAGTTAGTAAAGATATTAATTTTGTATCAATAAAGGCAGATAAATCTTTGTGTGGCTTGCCTCAGTACTCTATGGAACTTAATTTTTTTGAATCACACTTTCATGTGTAAAGCATAATTTTCTCATTTTTATTTTCAGTGATAGGACTGGGAAGAACAAGTAAGGTAAGTTTTATATACTGGCACTTGATTAAAGCAACGTTTTCCTTTTGTGTCCATGTAAGTGAATAGGCAATTACACTGAGTTTTTCAAAACAATATTTTAAGTATTATTTCAAAATAAAAAAATATTCTTTTAATGTGTAGATGAGCAAATATTTACGTAGTACAAGTGGAGCTATATAGAGAGGACTTACTCCATAATAACCTGTCTATTAGTTAATTCTAAACCTTAAAACTGCACCACAGAAATAAATTCAATTGTAGTAAGGATCCAATTGATTGCATGGATTTTTAAAAAAAATTTGATGGTGACATGGTTAAAATATTCTTTTAAATAGAAAGTTGTGAAGGGAATTAAAAATGAATTAATGTGGAAAGATAGCTACAAG
The DNA here is from genome assembly GCA_026826555.1 of Tolypeutes matacus. Classification (NCBI taxonomy): domain Eukaryota; kingdom Metazoa; phylum Chordata; class Mammalia; order Cingulata; family Chlamyphoridae; genus Tolypeutes; species Tolypeutes matacus. Next base: position 117,323 of record JAKSZT010013347.1, on the reverse strand, counting down.
ATTAGGACCCAAGATATATCACAGAATTTTAGGAAAGGTGAAGAGTATTAATAATACAGATCATGGTCAAAATTTATACTAAAAAAAATATGCACCATGTATTTACCAATTCTGTGTTAATTTTCCATCTGTGTTGAGGTTCAAACTAAGTTAACAGAAGCCATGGTCATCCTGAACTGCATCAGCTGTATTTTCATATATCAAATGTTATTGATTTAATATAATAATATATGATGGATGATGAAGAGATTCTAACAAAAGTTTTTCATTCTATACTTTACTATTAATTAAAAGCTCTTCTATTAAGAATGAAGGTATTAGGTTGATGTTGGCTCCATAAAATGTGTTGGATATTACTTCCTCTTCAATTTTAGGAAGAGTTTTAAGAAGACTGGTGTTAATTATTTTTGAAATGCTTGTTAGAATTCACCTGTGAGACCATCTCATCCTGGACTTTACTTTGTTGGGAGATTTTTGGTGATGGATTCAATCTTATTATGGTTTGTTAAGTTCTTTTATTTCTTGTAGCATCAGTGTAGGCTGTTTTTGCATTTCTGGGAATTTGTCTATTTCATCTAGGTTGTCTAGTTTGTTGGCATACAGATTCTCATAACATCCTCTTATGATCCTTTTTTATTTCTGTGGGGTCAGTTGTAACTTCACCCCCTTTCATTTCTGATTATATTTATTTGCATCTTTCCTCTTTTTTTCTTTGTTAATCTAGCTAAGGTTTTGTCAAGTTTATTGATTTTCTCAAAGAACCAGCTTTTGGTTTAGTTGATTTTCTCTATTTTTTGTTGTTGTTGTTCTCAATTTCATTTATTTCTGCTCTAATATTTATTATTTCTTTCCTGATGCTTGCTTTGGGATTAGTTTGTTGTTCTTTTTCTAGTTTCTCTAGTTGTTCAATTAAATCTTGGAATTTAGCTACTTTCTTCACTTTACTATAGGCATTTAGGGTTATAAATTTCCCTCTCAAGACTGCCTTCTCTGTATCCCATACATCTTGATAAGTTTTGTTCTCATTTTCATTTTTCTCAATATATTTACAAATTTAACTTGCAATTTCTTCTTTGACCCACTGATTATTTAGGAGTGTGTTGTTTAGCCTCCACGCATTTGCAAATTAACCTTTATCCTGTCTATTATCAATTTCCAGTTTTCATTCCATTATGATTTGAGGTATGTGTATAATTTCAATCTTTTTACATTTATTGAGAGCTACATTGTATCCTAACATGTGGTCTTTTCTGGAGAAAGATCCATGGGCACTTGCAAATATGTATAACCTGCTGAGTTTGGATGGACCATTCTGTATATATCTCTGTATATATCTGTTAGGTTTAACTCATGTATCATATTATTCAAGTTCTCTGTTTCCTTTTTTATCATCTGTCTAGTTGTTCTATCTAATATTGTGCACAGTGTTTTGAAGTCTCCAATGATTATTGTAGAGATGCTTATTTCTCCCTTCAATTTTGCCAGAGTTTGTCTCACATATTTTGGGGCACCCTGGTTAGGTACATAGATATTTATGGCTGTTATATCTTCCTGGTGGATTCTCACTTTTATTAATATATAATGGCCTTCTATATCTCATAACATTTTTGCATTTCAAGTCTGTTTGTATGATATTAGTATAGCTACCCCTATTCTTTTTTGGTTACTATTTGTGTGGAGTATCTTTTCCCATACTTTCACTTTTAGTTGGTTTGTATCACTGTGTCTAAGGGGAGTCTCTTTTAAGCAGCAAATGAATGGCTGCTTATCCATTCTGTTAGCCTATACCTTTTGATTGGGGAGTTTAATTCATTCACATCCAATGATATTACTGTAAATGCATTACTTACTTCTACCATTTTATTCTTTGGTTTTCATATGTCATATCATATTTTTGTCTATCTTTTACAATTTTGGCTAGCCTTTCTGATATTATTTTTTCTATACTCTCCTCCATGCCTCTCTTGCCTGTCTTCTTCTTTCAGCCTGTAAGGCTTCCTTCAAGATTTCCTGCAAAGTTGGATTATTTTATATGAATCCTCTCTAATGAACATAGGTGCAAAAATTCTCAACAAAATACTTGCAAATCATATCCAACAGTATATCAAAAGACTTATACATCATGACCAAATAAGATTTATTCCTGGTATGAAAGGCGGTTCAACATAAGAAAATCAATCAACATAATACAATAACTTAACAAAATGAAGGATAAGAAAACCCATATGATCATTTCAATCTAATCAGAAAAGGCATTTGAGAAAATCCAGCATCCTTTTTTGATAAAAATACTTCAAAATATAGGAATAGAAGGAAGTTCCTCAATATGATAAAAGACATATGAAAAACCCACTGCTTACATCATACTCAAGGGGAAAAGTTCAAATCTTTCCCTCTAACATCAGGAATAAGACAAGAATGCCCAGTTTAGCCACTGTTATTTAACATTGTAGTAGAATTTCCAGCTAGGGCAATTAGGGAATAAAAAAAAAAAATTAAAGTCATCCAAATAGGAATAGAGGAAGTAAAACTCTCACTATTTATGGATGACATGATCCAATTTTTAGAAAATTCTGAAATGTCTAAGATAAAACTACTTGAGCTAAAAATGAGTTCAGCAAAGTGGCAGGATACAAGATCAACATGTGAACATCAGTAATGTTTTTGTACTCTAGGAGAAAATCAGGGGAAAAAATCCATTTACAAAAGCAACAAGAAGCCTCAAATACATAGGAATTAATTTAACCAGAAAAGTACAGGACTTTTATGCAGTAAACTACAAAACAATGCAAAAAGAACTCAATGAATACTTAAACAAATGTAAAGATATTCTGTTTTCATGGATTGGAAGACTAAATATCTTGAAGATGTCAATCCTACCCAAACTGATTCGCAGATTGTATGCAATAGCAATCAAAATTCCAACAGCCTACTTTACAGAATTAGAAAATGCAATTACCATATTTCATTTGGAAAGGAAAGTGGACCAGAATAGGCAAAAGCATTCTAAAAATGAAGAATGACAAGGGAAGAATTTCACTGCCTGACTTTGTAACATATTACAAAGCTACAGTAGTCAAAACAGTATGGTACTGCCATAAAGGTAGACTCATCTATCATTAGAATAGAATTGAGAGTCCAAAAATAATCCCTCACATATACAGTCAACTGGTTTTTGACAAACCTACCAAGTTCATGTTAATGGGACTAAACCGTCATTTCAACAAATGGTGCTGGGAGAACTGGATATCTATAACCAAAAGAATGAAAGAGCATCTCTAACTAACTCCCTATAGAAGAATCATCTTAAAATGGGTCAGAAACTTAAATCTAAAAGCCAGGACCATAATACCACTAGAAGAAAATGTAGGGAAATGTCTTAAACACCTTGTGGTAGTTGGTGGTTACTTGAAATTTACACCCATAACACAGGCAACAAAAGAAAAGATAGATAAATGGGACATCATCAAAATTAAACACTTTTGCACCTCACAGATCTTTGTCAAAAGGGTGAAAGGCAGCCAATTTCACAGGAGAATATATTTGGAAATCACATGTCCGATAACATTTTAATATCAATGCTATATAAAGACATGTTACAACACAACAATAAAAACGACAAACGGCCCTATTAAAAAATGGCAAAAGACTGGAATAGACATTTGTCCAAAGAAAAAATACAAGTGGAAAAACACAAATGAAAAAATATTCAACATCACTAATGATTAGGAAACTGCAACTCAAAACTACAATGAGATATCATTGCACACTTATCAGAATGGCCACAATCAAAAAGCCAGATAACTGCAAGTGTTGGAGAGGATGTGGAGAGATAGGAATACTTATTTAGTGTTTGTGGGAATGTAGAATGGTATAGCCACTGTGGTGGACTACTTACAGTTCAAAGGAATTTGAATATATAATTGACATGTGACCCAGCAGTACCACTAATAGGTATATACCCAGAAGAACTGAGAGCAGTGACACAAATAGACATCTGCACACCTGTGTTCATAGTGATGTTATTCATGATTGCCAAAAGTTGATAACAACCCAGGTGTCCATAAATCGATGAATGGATAAACAAACTGGTGTTTTCACATGATGGAATATTATGCAGGTGTAAGTGGAAATGAAGTCATAAAATATATTACAACATGGATGAACCTGGTAAAGCAAGCCAGACACAAAAGGACAAATACTTTATGATTGTGTTACTATGGGCCAAATATATTCTGTAACATACTGTATGATTCCACTTCTTTAAATGTAAATATAAATCAATTTTTAAAACGAATGAAGGGATTCAATGAGTAGACTGCAATGTTTTCTTACTGTGCAAAATGATTTTATGATGCTACTATTTTATTTCCTATATGGGAGTCAAAATTATTTGGCAATGTTCTTAACAACTTTAAGAATATTGATTTAGTAGCACTAATATTTTGATAATAAAATCAGAATTTAGTACTTCTATGACTAATTAAACAATGGCCATTCATCAATGGTTTTGATCTTTACAATCACTTGTGACAAAGTATAGTCACAAAGTCATCATTTTAATTTATTATTTATTTATTAAAAATTTAAATTTAAAGAAGTTTTAGATTACAGAAAAGTTTGTCAAAATATAGATCATTCCCATATACCCTACCCTATCCCCCTCTCATATTTTTCCTCTATTAATAACATCTTACATTAGTGCAGCACATTTGTGACAGTTGATGAACAAACACTGAATCAGTGCTTCCAGTCATGGTGTATACTTTGCATTATGGTTTCCACTTTGCACTGTACAACTTTATAGGTTTTGACAAAATGTATAATGGCCTGTATACATCTTTGCAATATCATGCAGAACAATTCCAATGCCTTAAAAAAGTCCTATGATCCACTTTTTCTTCTCTCCCCCTCCCCTCAAGACCTCTGGTAACCACTATATTCATATCAATGTTACAACTTCTTCTGTTACTACAATAATTATAAGTCTATTTGGTCCATGGTTACATTCCCCCATTATGGTTGTTAGTTCCTCATTCTTCAGGATTTTTGTGTAGTGATGTCCACAATGCTTCAAATTCAGAAGTGGTTCAGATTTTATGGGGCTGAAGGAAGGAACTGTTTTGCTTGTAGTTATAGATACTATTTGATTTTAGAGGTGGGTGGTGTCCATCATCATCATTTTGTTAGTTGCCTTTGGTTCATCTGATGACCCTGGGGGAATAGGTGTTGGCTGAAACTCTTATGAGATTCAGGACTCAACTGTTATATGAACATATAAAAAAATATAAGTCTCTGGGACACATATTTAATAGGTATAGTACTAATTATAGTTTCAAATAAAAGTGATAGAAGAAACATGTGTAAGGAATTTATAAATGTGTCTAACTCTGTTACTGTGAGGAAATAGGTTGTCATACATTCCAAGATAAGGCCCATTGACAGGAAGCTGATTTCATGGAGTATGTATCTTGCTTGTTGTGTTCAGTTGTCTCTAGAGCCCTCACGAGCACCCCTATTTGAAGCTTTGTTAACTGTGGCAGTTAGTGAGATCTGCCCAAGACGTGCATAAGTGTAACCTCTAGAATGACCTCCTGACTCACTTTGAAATTTCTTAGCTGTGAAAACTCTTTTCTCTGAGGGCAGGAAGAGTGAAAAACAGGTGTAATATGGGTACATTTTTCGAACTTGGGAACTGTCCTGAATGACATTGCAACAACACATAGTTTTGACATTATAAATCTTGCCATAACATGCAGTACGGGAGACAGAATAAACTACAATGTAAACTTTAATCCACACTGAATGGCAATGCTCCAAAATGTGTTCATCAATTGCAATGAATGTACCTCACCAAGGAAGGATGTTGTTAATGTGGGAAAATGTGGAAGGTGTGGGGAGGGGTCATATAATTTTATGTGACATTTGTATAATCTAAGTATTTTTAACAAAATTTAAAAAATAAAATAAAATGTAAAGGTTTTAGAGAATGATGGTGAAAAATAAATATAAAATAAAAAAAATGCATCATATGCATAAATTGTTCAGAGTTTCTATTTGGGTTGGTTGTAAAGTTTTTGTAATGAAAGGTGGTGATGATAGCAGAACATTGTGAATGTAATTAACAGCTCTAAATCATATATGTGAATGTGGTTAAAAGGGACAATTTTAGGCTGTATATATGCTAATAGAATAAATATTTTTTAAAAACCAGAAATATGTAACAAAATTAACCCTATTGTAAATGATGGACTACAGTGTATAGTATGATTATAAGACTGTTCTTTCATGAATTGTAACAAATGTGACACTAATGCAAGGAGCTAGTAATAGAGTTGCGTGGGAACTCTATTTTATGCATGGTTTTTGTAGCCCTACAACTTCTCTAATAAAAACAGAAAAAAATAAACTCTTTTCTATTTATTTTCCTCCTTTTGGTCAAGGTCTTTTTCCAAATGCATAACTGGTTGGCACTTGGTAATAATCCATCATTGCCAGGGAGACTCATCCCCAGACTCATCCAAAGTGGGAGAGGTGGGAGGAGAAGGGTAGTAAGTTAATTTGCTGAGTTTAAACAATTTATATTGTTAGGCCAAGTTTCAATTTTATAAGAATAAGCTTCAGAAGTACAAAAACTAATAACAAGGGCTTGACATATTGCTTTGTTTTCTTTTATTAGTCACTGCCTATGTATCTCTAGATTGTTGACCGTCTATTAGAAAACACAGCAGGACTCCCCTGGTTGGGAATTTAGTATTTTCTTGGTTATTGTTTGGGTCTCCACTCACTGAGATAACAGCCTGTGACCACATGAACACATTCATCTCCCATAGAAGCATGCCCCATATACCCCCTTCCCCACACATTCCCTCCAACACCAACAGCCTGCACCAGTGAACCTTCCCTGACATAGTTGCCAAAAGAACACTCCCACAATTACTTTCTCAACCAAAGTCCTCTACCTACTCACACTGTAACTGTTCCTTCCTCCAGCCCTCCCCCCAACTGTATGGATAGCCTAATCCAACCCCCCAACCATATTCACACTCACACTGCAGCATCCTCAACACCATGTACATTGCTGCACCACCATCACCCCATCCTCTGTCAAACCTCCCCCATCCACCTTATCAGAGTCTACCAGATTGAGCATTGGCTCACCACTATCTACTTGTTTTCTATCTCCTCCTATCACCATTTTAAATAGAATGGAACATTCATAAATAAAGTTAGTGGTTCCAAAATTCACACATTGTATCGTTAAATAATACCATCAAGGTCAAACTGCCTTATGCTCTTCTCTTGTAGTTTTAACTAATGCTTTATTCTGTGTGTGTGTCTCTATACATTTATATATACACATATATATGATTTTCATTAAAATGTCATTAGGGATAAATATACTCTATTATAAAATATCAGCATTTTTTTGTCACATATCACTAAGAAAAAGGTAAACAAGAATTTTTTTAAAAAATTAGTCAAATGAATTTCATTGGCATCTTGCAGTGAACCTTTTCCTTCTAATTATTAAAAATGGATGTATCATCATATTAATCTTTACTTTTATTTTCTACCACATTCCACACTTTAGGTAGACTCTATTCCACTAGTAAAACTTTCCATTTGTGTCTGCATGGTTGAACAAAGTAAATACATGACTAATACATGCATTTTTTTTCTTTTTTTTTTTATTATGGGTAAAAATAAAAATTCATACAAACATTTGCAAAATGATATATAAATATATATGCATATATGTGTATTTGCTTACAAAAATGTTATTTATATATATATATATATATATACATATATTTTAAGAGGTGCTTAGAGTACCTAAAATATTACACGGAACCCACTAGGATTCCCATGTTGCCCACCTCCCACACCTCCCACCACATCCCACACAAACATCTCCCACAGTGTGGCCCACCACCCTCAATGAACTTACACATCCTGGAGCCTTGC
>JAKSZT010013347.1:70637-95500 GCA_026826555.1 Tolypeutes matacus | reverse complement strand
TCCTTCTGATGTCTGAAATCCTCAGTTAACACTCTTAAGATATCCAAATGATTGGATGAGGAGCTTCCCTCATTGCTGAGGCAATCTCCATTTTTTATTATAGATGCAATCAGTCTCCATTGCAGTCAACAGAACATAGATGCAAATGATTTTAAGAAATGCCCTCAAAGTAAGAAGACAGCAGTGCTTGCTGGACCAAATAATTGGGTTGCATAATCTCACCAAGTTGACACAGGAAACTGACCATTACTATCATTACCTTGTCAACTTGGCATACACGCCCATTTCCTTAAGCCATGGTAATTTCCATAAAAGACACTAACGTTGCCATATTTCCATGTAGGGTGATGTTACTGAAATGTGTACAACCAAAACTTCATTAACTGTTTTTCTCAAAAGAGGATTCAAGTTTTTGGGTGATAGTCACTCTCATACTTGATATCTCTTAACTTAAATATTATATCATCTAATTAATGCAATTTATGTTATATAATTAGGGGGTAAGAGAGTTTAAAAAATAAAGATATTTTAGATAAAAATTTTAATTATAAAGTTAGGAAGAAATATTCATAACAAAGCCTCGTTCCTGCAACTGGCCATGTGGCCAATACTGGTAATTATAACTACCTTCTTCTACTATCCTTTCCATGTACACTATACCTTGAGCAAGGACCTCCTCTGGTGATAGTTATTTGTTTGATGGAGTGAACTCAACCTTCACTCCTGAAGTTTTAAGACTATAAATTGTCCTATTTGAATGGGGTTGTTGTATCTTTATATTGACTTTAATCATAGGACATGGTACTACTTAGAGATGACCTAAAGCATCCCCTAAAATGCAGGCATACTCTTTCTTATTTCTACTGTGGAGTACAGGCAAATTTTCCCATGACAATCAAAATCAATCTCTTCAGCCAGTAGAAGAAAATCATCATCATAGCTTATTTTATTGAGAGATTGGTATACACTGCCAGGCAGTTACTTCTTATTATCTTCTTATGATTCTGTAGTTTGAAGAGCTAAATCACTGCTTTTGTGATGTGTATCATTTGCTGAAATTGGCCTGCACAGATATATAAAGAAATGGTCTCTTCCTTATGTTGAGTGAAGTAAGCCAGTCACTTAAGCACAAATATTATATGTCCTTACTGATATGATTGAGCAGAATCACAAACCTAGAGTCTAGAAGATAGATTATCAGGAGACAGAAAGGGAGTGGAGGGTGGTGAGCTGATGCTCAAAGTAGGCAAAATCTATTAGAAGGGGAAGGGGTGATTGGGCAGTGGATAGGCGTGATAGTGGTAAAGAGATGGAATTGGGTTCAATGGTGCTGGAATGTGAGGGGGAATAGGGTGGGAGGTCAGTTTGGACTATCCATGGAACTGAGGAGAAGGCTGAAGGAAGGAACAGGGGTATGTGTAGGTCTGTGGTAAAAACTACAATGGAGGGAATGTTCTTTTGGCAAATATGGCAATGCAGGGTTGCTAGTGCAGGGCATTGGAGGTAGGGAGATATGTGGGATAGGGTCCATGCTTCTATGGAATATGAGTGTTCATCTTGTCATATGTGTTATCTCAGTTAGTGGAGACACACACAATTATCAAGAATATATTAAACTGTTATCCTGGGGAGTCCCGCTGTGTTCTCAATTAGAGGGGCAAGAATCTCTTGAAAACATAGGCTGCGCCTAATAAAAGAAAACAGACCAATCTGTCAAGCCCTCCATATTATTACATGTAACTATGAACATTTTCTTTCAAAAATTTAAATTTAGTGGTTACCAAAAGTTCTGAGGGGAAGAGGATAGAAGAATAGAATAGATAGAATATAGGGCATTTTTAGGACATTGGAATTTTTCTGCATAATCCTGCAATGATGTATACAGCCACTTTAAATTTTGTCAAAACTTATAAAAGTGGAGAATTCCACAATTCTGATCATTTTGTGATCTAAAACCTCCACCAAAACAAAGCCAAAAAATAAACAATTAAAAATATAGGAAAATAAAATAATTAAAAATAACAAGTAAAATACAAAAATAAAAAAATAAAAATAAAATAAATGATTTTCATTGTGCCTTTCATCACTCTAAGATCTATCTTCTATGAACAGTGACAATTTCTTCCATATGTTCCGCTAGTATCTTTTGGTTTTTTTATCTTCAAAGAAGCTTTATCTTACAGGAAAGTCATATAGAAAATATAGGGTATACCCATATACCCAAACACCTCCATTCTCCCACTCTCCCCATTTAATAGTGTATTACATGTGAAGAGAGGATCATTAGTGTGAGGTGTTTGTGATGGGGGATGTGTGAGGAGTGCACCTGTGGTTTGGCTCTATAGCTTACAAGTATGTTCAAGTGGTCATGGGTCATTATCTTTGTGGGGGGAGACCCCCACAATAAACAAAAGAATGTTGAATTCCCATCTTGGGAGGTACTCCTACATTCTGTAATAGAGCAGCAAAAATCCCCTGAGTACATCGGCAGTGCCTAGTGAAGGAGGGCCGGCCATTATGCCTGGCTTATCATATTGATGATGCACTTATGAACCTTTTCTAGTGAAATTGAAGCTTAGTCTGGTATTATATATAGACTAATAGTTACCTCATGAAAGCCTTTTTTCCCAAATGTGGCCTCTCTCTAAGCCAAACACACTATATAAATGCAGTAACTTCTCCCCAGCATGGGACATGACTTCCTGGCACTAAGGGATTATTATCAAGCACAAACTAGTGATGAAACTGCAAAATGAACTTGACCAAAAATGGGAAAATATTTAATGCAAATGAATTTTTTATGGCTAAGAGACTTCAAAGTGAGTCAAGAGACTACATTAATGCTTGTCTCAGCAGGATCTCATTGACTGCCACAGTAAACAGTAAACAGTAAACAGTGCCTCAGACAATGGGGCTCCTGAAGGCTCTAGGATGTCTAGAGACATCTAGGCACTATAGGCATGGCAGACAAGATCAGGTATTTGGCATTCTGTATGTGAACCTAACCTTGGAATATATGTTCGCAAATGTAACATAAATGAGTAATAATGTTTGACTCATTTATAATTTCCCTATATATTGATCTTCTGCCCCTTTTATTTGAACCTATAATTAGCATATGCTCATTAAATGTATGTCCCAGAGACTTAAATTTTCAGTTTGTTCATATGCCCATTGAACTCTGAATTTCAACATTGTTCCAACACCTACAATCCTATTCATTGCCCAGGACAACTAACGAATGGATGATGATGATGATGGACAATGCTCATCCCAAAAATCAGAGTGTCTACAACAGCAAGCAAAAGAGTTGCACTTGCCCCATGGGATACAAAGCCCCTCTCCATAAAAAACAGCATGGGTATCACCTTCCCAAAACCCCAGGATAGAGCAATGAGCAAACATAAGGGGGGAATGCAACTGTGATCTAAAATAGATATTATTTTTCTAGCGATGGAAGAACTCTTATCGTTGATATGAATATAGTGTCCACCAGAGTTTCTGAGGGGAAAGAGAGGGAAGAATAAATGAAACAGGGCATTTTGGGGACATTGTATTTGTCCTGCATGACATCGCAATGATGGACACAAGTCATTATACATTTTCTCAAAACATATAAAATTGTGTGGTTCAAAGTGCAAACTATAATGTAAACTATAGCCCATGGTTAGTAGCAATGCTTCAATATGTGTTCATCACCTATGACAAATGTACCACACTAATGAAAGATGTTAATGTGGGAAAGTGTGGGAGTGGTAAGGGGTGGTGTATGTGGGAATTCCCTATATTTTTTATGTAACACTTACATAATCTGAAGCACTTTTAAAAATAAAAATATAAAATAAATTAATAAATAAAAAGTAAAGAATTGGTCTCTTGGCAATAGTAAATTCAGGGTTAATTGCTTTGGTGTCTTTTGTGAATTTGGTTGTATCTTATTTTTTGATAATATACACCATCAGGGCTTACCCTGCATGACACTCTAGCAGAGCTTGTTCTACTTGTAGTTCTTTTTTAACTGTTGTTATTCCATTCTTTTTGCCTATTTTCTTCATTTTCATTATATCTGCCATAACTTTTCCATGTAAAGTGCTATTTTATACATGATGCAGAATGGTGTAGCATGTTCAGTCCTCTGATTTATACTCCCAGAAACTTCAAAAGAATAATGGTTTTTGGAAAATGTGGTACCATGGTTGATTTTGGAAGGGAAGTAGTTTTGTGAAATAGATGTCTATGCAACACTGAACCCTAAAATTAATATGGGATGACATACAAAGTATAATCTTTAGCATTTAAAGAGACTTCTCTGTGTTTCATTAATTTTTATTTATTTTCTCATATTCATTGTTCCTCCATACTCTTCACACAATAGCCATGTCATCCTGATCTTATTTTAACATCTTATTTTGAGACATAATGATGTCTTTTCTCCCTTCTCTTGCAAATTTCTTAGGTAAAATTAATAGGAAGCCATCTGATAAATTAGGAATTCAATATTTGAACTCTCAGTCCCAAGTAACACAGAACAGAGCTTAAAAGGGTGACATTTTTAGCTGAGTCCAAAAAAATAGAACTTTTAAACCCTTCAGCTACACAGAATTCATTAACACTCTTCTCTATTTATTGACACTCCATAATAAAACTGTACCATCTCTCTCCTCCAATTGGACAAGATGAATCTACAAAGAAATAATCACTTTTAACACATAAGGAGAAATACAGCATAACGTTACCTTTGAAGACCAATGTGGACAATATTAAACAAAATGTTTGTTTCTCTTTAATTTTGGGTACAATACAATTTGAAGAATCAGTAAAATAAAGATTTAATTGCAAAATTAACTAATAAAATGTATTTTTTGAAGTAAGAATAATGGAAAATTTAATTAGATAATGTAAATATATATATATATTAGTATATAAATCTAACAAGCAAAAAATATGAACTTTTACAGCAGTCCTTGTTGCTGCAATAAGTCATGACATTTTGTTAGTCTTTATAGCTTACATTATTTGTTGTTTAATTTTTTAATATCTTTTGCAATTGTCTTGATAATTTTAAGAATTTCCTTAGAAGATTCCATGGATAGAGGATATTGTTCATCTCAGTGCTCATTGTGATGCTTCCACCAAATTTCCTCTACTCATCAGTATCAATCAATCCATCCCCTTAATTATCTGTTTGTTTAGTAGAGGTGTGAGAAACCCCAAATTTCCAGGTTGTATTTTCAATCACTAATTCAATAAAGTCAATTCTGTATTCTCTGTTCAAAATATAACCTTTTTAATTTAGCCCTAGAAAGTTGAGCTGAAAATGGTTGGAGTGGAAGGAAAAATTCCCTAAGTGGGTTTTTAGTGTAAAAGTAAATGGGGCTACTTGCACTTACCTTCTTTGATACTCTTGATATTATTAATATCCCTTGACATCACTCTGGTTATGGAAGAAACAACATTGATCAGTATGTCCTTAAAGATAAAGCCCCAGATTTTCAAGGTGATTTCTCTGAACTGGTACTTTAATGTTCAGTAAGATATTCCACCCTTCTGTCATACCAGCTACAACAACGTACAGTGTACATGGTAAGACAAGTGAATTCCTTGGAATTGCATGCACTACCATATTTATTTTAATTATGAAATGTTACTTGATCAGACTCAATGTTAGATGTTTAACAAGCTAATAAGATATTCCATATTCATAGAATGTGCCATTATAAATCGCATCTGACCAAACCTTCTGACAGGAACATTCAGAAAACTGGATGATGTAGTGGGAGTGGGATGTCAGTTTAAATATTCAGAGAGACATCTAAGTGGTGGATTAGCCAAGAGATCAGGGAATAACAATGTGTGTACAGATCAGGCTGATATTTAGTACTGCCTTTTCATTGGATGATTTTCAAACATCAGCCAACAGAGAGATAGATTAAATATAACATGTGTTTGCAAGAACTTGGTACAATTAGAATACTCACAAATTATTGGTGGGTGTAAATCAATACAAACAACAACATACTTTGGAAAATAATTGTTGAAAATTGACCATATCATGTTCCCATGTCTCAGAAATCCAATCTTAGATACACTCTACAGAAATATTTACATATCACCAAAAGATATGGACTTCAGAGAACATTGAATGCCACAAACTCTTTTAAAACAAGTCAGTTTTGATCTTGATAGCACCATCATAAGGTCTTTGACTTTTTGTGTGATGCTTGCTTTGCTCAACATAATGTCCTCCAGGTTCATCCATGTTGCCATATGTTTCACTTCATTTCTTCTTACTGCTTCATAATATTCCATCTTGTGTATATGCAACAAATTGTTTATCCATTCATCAGTTGATGAACACCTGGGTTGTTTCCAACTTTTGGCTATCATGAATAATGCTGTTATGAATATCAGTGTGCAGATGTCTATTCTTTTCTCTTCTTTCAGTTCTTCTGGGTATTTACCTAGAAATGGTATTGCCGGGTCATGGCAAGTCAACTTCCTTAGGAACTGCCAAACAGTCCTACACATTGGCTGTAACATTCTACCTTTGCACCAACATTGAATAAGTGTTCTTATCTCTCCACATCCTCTCCGATATTTACAGTTTTTCTGACCTTTCAGTAGCAGCAAGTCTAAATAGGTGTCAAATGATAACTCCTTGTAGTTTTGATTTGCATTTCCCTAATCCCTAGTGATATTGAACATTTTTTTTCATGTGTTTCTTTGCCATTTGTATATCTTCTTTGAACAGTTGTCTCTTCAAGTCTTTTGCCCATATTTTATTTGGATAATGTGTCTTTTTATTGTTGACTTGTATTATCTCTTTATATATCATGGATATTAATACCTTATCAAATATGTGATTGTCAAATATTTTCTCTGAATGGGATGGCTGCCATTTCACCCTTTTGACAGAGACCTTTGAGGTGCAAATGTGTCTAATTTTGAGAAGGTCCCACTTATCTATTTTTTTTCTTTTATTGCTGATGTTGTGGATGGAAGGTTTAAAAAACTACCACCTACCACAGATCTTGAAAATAGGGTAATATGTTTAAAGTCAAGACGTGAGGGTCCTCCAACTTCATTCTTCATTTTAAAGACATTTTTGGCTATTCAGGGCCCATTACTTTTCCAAATAAATATGATTTTTAGCTTTTTGATTTTTGCAGAAAATGCTTTTGGGATTTTTAATGGGATTGCAATAAATCTGTAATTTAATTAGGTTAGAACTGACATTTTAATGATAGTTTTTCTTCCAATTCATGAACATTAACATAGAATGCCCTTCCGTTTATGTAAGTCTTCTTCAGTTTCTTTTAGCAATGTTTTGTAGTTTTCTGAATACAGGTCCTTTATGTCCTTGATTAGGTTTATTCCTAAAAAATTGACTGTTTTAGTCAATATTGTAAGTGGAATTTTTTTCTGATATCCTCCTCAGATTGCACTTCAGTGTGTAGAGAAACTCTATTATTTTTGCATATTAACCTTGTATCCTGCCACTTTGCTGAACTCATCTATTAATTTTAGAAGCTTTGTTGTGGATTTCTCATGATTTTCTAGATATAAGATCATGCCATCAGTGAATAGTGAAATTTTTACTTCTTCCTTTCCCATTTGGGTGCCTTTTCTTTGTCTAGCCTAATTGCTCTTGCTAGAAATTCTAGCACAATATTGAATAATAATGGAGACAGTGGCCATACCTGTTTGTTCCTAATTTCAGTGGGAAAGCTTTCAGTCTTTAAAATTTCAGTAGAATGCTAGCTGAAGTTTTCTTAATATACACAATTGTCCATATTGAGACAGCTTCCTTCTATTCCTGTCATTTGGAGTGTTTTTATCCAGAAAAGGTGTTGTGTTTAGTCAAATGCCATTTTGTCATGAATTGAGAGGATGATGTGATTTTTCATCAAATTCTCAAAGTTTTTTATTACACTAATTGATTTTTTTGTGTTGAAACACCCTTGAATACTTGGGATAAATCCCACTTGATCATGGTGTATAATTTTTTTAATGTGCTTTTAGATTCGGTTTGCAAGTATTTTATTGAGGATTTTTGAATCTATATTCATTAGAGACATTGGACTGTAATTTTCTTTTTTCATACTATCTTTACCTGGTTTGGTATTGGGGTAATTTTGGCTTCAAAGAATGACTAAATAAGTCCTCCCTGCACATGGTTCACCAGTCCCTTCTATTCAAACCTATATGCGATGCTGGAGTTTTTAGGTATACTTCCAGAGACTGGAGCCTCCCGTGTACCTATGTGCCAGGTGTGCATGAAATCTAGGTGGAGCTGCAACTCCTACCCTACAGCTCAATGGACTCATTCAAGTCACCTGGTGAGGAGACAACAATGGGAAATGGCCATCCCAGGGAATGGAGAGGGCCTGCATCTGCAGGCAGGATCATTCCACCCACCATATCCATGGGATATAAGCCCTCTCTCACTTGGAGTTGAAGTGGACATCACCATCCCAGTCCCCTCAGGATTGGGGGAAGAACTATGGACTAGAGTGGACTTGATGGTATTCTCTTGTTCACATACGGTGATTCTAGCAATGCAAGAAATTATAACAATGAGGTGGAGCCAGTGGCCACTTGACACTTTTGGGGTAGGGAGGGGACGAGCAGTTGAAATACAGTGGCTTCTTTGGGAGTTGGAGGTTGTCCTGAGTACTGTTGTGGCAATGTATGTAGGCCATTTTAAATCAGCACACACCACTCAGAACTGAGTGGGAGAGAGTGTGGTCTACAGTGTGAACTGTGGTCTATGGTCGGTGGCAAGGCTCCAGGATGTGTAAGTTCATTGAGGGTGGTGGGCCACACTGTGGGAGATGTTTGTGTGGGATGTGATGGGAGGTGTGGGAGGTGGGCAACATGGGAATCCCAGTGGGTTCCATGTAATATTTTGGGTAATCTAAGCACCTCTTAAAATATATGTATATATATATATATAAACAACATTTTTGTAAGCAAATACACATATATGCATATATATTTATATATCATTTTGCAAATGTTTGTATGTATTGTGAGAATTTTGATTTTTACCCATAATAATAATAAAAAAAAAAGCGAATGACTTTGGTAGCACTCTTTCCTTTTCAAACTTTGGTAGATCTCGAGCAAAATCAATATTCAGTCATCATTCAATGACAGGCGGAATTCACCTGAGAATCCATCTGGTCCCCCCTTTTTATCTTTGAGGTTTTTAATGACTGCTTCAATCTTTTCACTTGTGATTGGTTTGTTGATGTCTTCTATTTCTTCTAGGGTATTGTAGGAGGATCACATGTTTCTTGGACTTCGCCCATCTTGTCTACGTTTTCTAGATTTTTGGCATACAGTTTTTCATCATATCATCATATGATCTCTCTTTTTTCTGCAAGGTGAGTGGTAATGTCTCTCCTTTCAATTCTGATTTTATTTACTTGCATCTTCTCTTTTTTTCTTTGTCAGTCTAGCTAAGGGTTTGCTGATTTTGTTTAACTTCTCAAAGAACCAAGTTTTGGTTTTGTTGATTCTCTGTATTGTTTCTTTGTTCTCAATTTCATTTATTTCTGTTCTGATCTTTACTATTTCTTTCCTTCAGCTTCATTTGGGATCAGTTTACTTTTCTTTTTCTAGTTCTTCCAGGTGTGCACTTAGGTCTTCAAAATTAGATGTTTCTTCTTTTTTAATATAAGAATTGAGGGCTATAAATTTCTTTCTTGGCACTGCCTTTATGTTTTCCCATAGATTTTTATATGTTTTGTACTTATTTTCATTCATTTCATGATATTTGCTGAATTCTCTTGCAATTTCTTCTGTGATCCACTGATTGTTTAAGAATGTGTTGTTTAATCTCTATGTATTTATAAATTTTCTCTTTTTCCATCCATTATAGAATTCCGGCTTCAATCTGTTATGATCAGAGAAAGTGTTTTAAATCAATCTTTTTAAATCATTGAGATGTGTAACATGACTCAACATGTGGTCTATATTGGAGAATTATCCATGCACACTTGAAAAGAGTGTGTATCCTTCTCTTTTGGAGTCTAGTGTTCCATAGATATCCGTTAGGTCTAGTTCATTTATCATATTACACAAACTCTCTGTTTCTTTATTTGTCCTCTGTTTGGGTGTTCTATCCACTTCTGAGAGTGGTGTATAGAAGTCTCCAACTATTACTGTAGAGTCATCTATTTCTCCTTTCAGGTTTGCCTGTGTTTGCCTCACATATCTTGAGCACTTAGGCAAGGTGAATAAAAATTTAGTATAGTTATTTCTTCTTGCTGAATTGCCCCTTTTACTAATATATAATGACCTTCTTCCTGCATTATAACAGTTTGTATTTAAAGCCTATTTTACCTAATATTAATATTGCTACTCCGGCTCTTTTTGATTACTATTTGCCTGGAATATCTTTCTCCAACCTTTCCCTTTTAACCAGCTTTGTCCTTACATCTGAGATGAATCTCTTACAGACAACATATAGATAACATGTATTTTTAAAATCCATTCTATCATTTTATGTGTTTTGATTGTGAGTTCAAGCCATTGACATTCAATATTATTACTGTAAAGGCATTATTTATTTAATCAATTTTGACATTTTCTTTCTGTTGTCATATCGTACTATTTTCTATATTTTTATTTTTTTAATTTACACTTTCTAATAATCTTCATTTCTACACTTTTCTCGAAGTCTCTTGCCCTTGTTTTTACCATTCAGGTTGCAGCACTCCCTTTACTATCTCTTGTAATTCTGTTCTTTCCTAAAATATTCTATCAGTTTTTGCTTGTCTGTGAAGACTTTGAACTGTCTTTTGTTTTTGAAGGACAACTTTGCTGAATGCATAATTGTTGGTTGGCAGTTTTTCCCTTTCAGGCCTTAAATAAATCAAACCACTTTCTTTTCTCCTCCATGGTTTTGATGAGAAGTTGGCACTTATTCATATCGAGGTTCCCTTGTATGTGATACTTTTCTTGTCCTTTGCTGGTTTCAGAATCTTCCCATTATCTCTGATATTTTTCATTCTGAATAGTAGGTGTCTTGGGGTAGATCTATTTAGAATTATTCTGTTTGGGGTCGTTGTCCTTGGATATTGATATTTATGTCTTTCATAAAGGTTGGGAAGTTTTCAATAATTATTTCATCAAATACTCTCTCTGCCCCTTTCCATTTTCTTCTCCTTCTAGGTCATCAACCATGCATATGTTTTTGCATTTTGCATTGCCTTTCAGTTCCCTGATATACAGTTCTATTTTATCCATTCTCCTCACTTTCTGCTCTCCTGTCTTTTCCAGTTCAGATGTTCTGTCTTTGAAATCACTTATTCTGTCTTTGAGCAACTTGATATGCACTTATGTGCCTCTAATTTATTTTTAATTTCATCTATCATGCCTTTCATTTCAATAAGGTGTGTTACTGATTTTTGCAGACTTTCCAATTGTTCTTTATGCTTACCAAATGTCTTCTTAATATTTTTAATCTCTTTAGTCACATTGTCTTTTAATTATTTAAATTGATTTCAGAGATTTGTGTGATTATCATTGATTAATTGACTTACATCCTGTATCTCTTCAGGATATTTGATGTGTTTTTTGGCTGGGCTATCTCTTCCTGTTTCTTATTAAGGCTTGTAATTTTTTTCTGATATCTAGACATCTGAATATTTTTGTAAATTTATTATGATGGCTAATTTCTCTTTCTAGTCTATTATTATTTTTTCAAAGATCTTCTTTCATATTTGGTTCAACTTATCCAACTTCTCTAAAATTGCCCAGTTTAAGTTATCAAAATCACAAGAGGGTCTCTTTAATTGGCCACAAATTTTCTCCCAGAAGTTAGAGAACAGAGAGGCCCAAGTACAATTTTCATCCATGCATTTTCCAGACTTGCCAGCAGGTGACACTATATGATGCACCTTTCTATGGAAGTGTATATCTCTCCATTTTCCTTTGTTTTGGTCTGGCCAGATCCAAGATTCAAAGTGGGCTCACCTGGCTGAATTCACTGAAGAAAAGACCCCAACTCTCCCAGCCCTTTGCTTGTAACAGCTGACTGGGAGGAAGACATCTGCTCCCCTCTCAGTCAAATACAATGAGCCAAAGGTTTTCCTCCCACTAAATAAATGGGGATGGACAAGGGGAGCCCTTGCCAGTGGCTGGGACATTTAGTAATTCACAGTTTGTTGTTTCAGGTTCTTCTCTCACTCCCTCAATCTCCTGGGAGTTGTGAAGCAACTTTTGTGAAGCAAAAGTAAAAAACTTTTGCAAAGTTTTTTAAAACTTTATTTCAACTTGAAAAAAAAAAACAAAACTAACAGACATTAAGGCAACCTAGGAAATTATGGAAACATTAATTTTAAAAAACCCATCTGGACAGTTGTCTTATTTAATCATAAAAACGGTAAACTTCTTTTTTTTTTTTTTTTTTAGTTACCGCAGTAAGAAGAATTTATTGGGAAATGGGGCATCAGAACAGAGTTTGTTGAGCAATGGGAGAGCAGGATGGAAATATACACCAATTCTCTGTGGACTTCTCTAGGCAGAGAGAGTCAATAAATATTTTAAATATTAATGTCCAATTATCTTTTAAAAATGCAGTGAATTATAACTTCCATATCCATCAGAAGATGTCAAAATAAATCAGATATTTTTCTGATGTGGGAAATTTGTGTAAGAAATAATAGCAATTCTATTTAATGTCATATATGGCTTTATTAGTGAAAAGTAAATTGGTAAATAAATCAATTGAATGATATGCATTTTAGGCAAACGATAAAAATATAAATGAAGAGAAAAGGTACAATTCAGAAGAAAGTAAGAAAATGCACAAGAGTAGATTAACATTGCTTTCTTCCTTCCTCTTTTGCTTCTCTACATGTGATATGTATGCAGGGTAAATTAAACACATAGAATGTTAGGGGTTTAGAACACCTCAACCTGAAAATCAATGTGGATTAAATTTTATGGGTAAAGAAGAGAATGAGGTGAACATTAAAGAGAAAGAAAATAAGATTAATTCTGAGACAGGAGAAAACTTTGAAGCTCTATGGAGAGAAGTGTCTCACAAGTGAGAAAACTTGGGCTCCAGGAAAAACATAAAAAGGAGTCTTTTCTTAGAATAATTTCAAGAAATATTTGGTCCTGAAAAGTATATTTTCAGTATCAGGATAGTAAGAAAAGAATTACAATACACCTTAAAATATCCATTTTATAGCTATCTGTATTTATCCAAATTGTAAAGACTATTTGAAATTTCTCTCATTTGCAAAACTGTGCTAATAAGATCATTGGGCTTTGTAAGTATTATATGAGTAAGTATGTGGAAAATATGAGAGTTGCATTTAGGAGATGGTAAGCACTAAATAAATATTCACTATTATTACTATTATTTCTTTTCAGTCTCAAATAATTACAGTCAATTTGATATGAATTATAATAATTTTCATTTTTATGTTAATCTTCAATGTAATTTTATTTACTTTTTTGGCTACTATATATCAGATATGTAATGTATACATAGCAATGTAAGGAAAGGCAATGAGAAAAGAAGAGATTGATGCCTATTGCACACTACACATGTGTCTATTAAATTAACATACACATCTATGGGACATTGATAGTAGAAATGCACAAATTAAATGAAGAGGAATGAGTGTCAGGTAAATTTATTATCTTGCCCCAGATTATATGACCATGACTCTTTTCTTGTCTCTTGTCTAAATGCAAAGTCTATGCACTGACAATTTGACCAAATTATGAATGACAAGAAGAATATAAAGTGCTGCTGCTGTTTGAAAAACTGCCTCAGAGAACTTAAATAAGAATTTCCTGGCTGTTCAAAATGTCAATGATGAGGTGTTTGGAAGTACTTTTGTGAGTGTTAAAGGAAATAAAGATTTCCACAGGTTTAAAGAGTCAAGGAAAGCTTGCTAGAGATGGAGCAGCAAGTGTCTTTTGAACATGGGTGAAATTAAAGGAGCCAACAATTTAAAGGATGTTATCTGCTATGGTATATGAAATGAATTGCAAAGTCCCAAAGAGTAATTAAAATTGAGATGAAATACCTCTGTTGAACTCACAAGGACACTGTGAGAGCTGTTATTATAATAATTTATTACTCAGAGTGAGAAAGTACTTAGTGTAAGCTGAAGACCTTAAGTGTAATCCCTCAACAGGTGTCCTGTCCAAAATTATTTATTGGGTGCAAATAGGAAGGGAACATCCCATAAATCCTTCAAATGTACTAAAAAATAAAGGAGTGAATTATTAACAAAACCTTTTTCTAAAGAATGTAGTGAAAGACTAAATCCCAAGTCTTACAAAATAATAAATAGCAGAGTCAGTTTGCAATTTAAAATATAAGTTTTACATATTCTAATCTAATACCTGTGTTAAGAAGAATGATTAACATTGAAATATAAATATTCCTGTTTGGAATAATCTACTGTAGTTAATGCTTCCTATATATGCATGTTGACTGTACCTTCCAGGATTTTCATAGGCTTTGTTCAGAATTAGGAGACACAGGATGATCAAGCTCATTAAGAAATGCAACTTATAGTTTTATATTGGTTTTCCATAGATTTACTGTATAAATCTTTGTAACAAATAGAGAATAGTTATGTAATATCCCCCTGGTCCATGCTAAATTTGAGCAGATGAAATAATGGAATTCTATTTTATTTCTGAAATGTCTTTTGCTTCTTTAATGTAATCACCATGAGTGGCAAGATTTTCCACTAAAAAGTCTATAAGTCTGTTCCTGCTGCCTAGTATGGTACACGTTACATAGTAGAAACTAAAAATATTTATTGAATAATTATGTCTTTATATTGCCATCAATATTTTGAAGCTCTTATTTCATGCAGTTGGTTTCAGCTTTTGAAAAGCCCCATGTGTTATACAGGAGGCAAGTATATTATTATTTCAGTGAACAGATTAAGAATAGGAGGGATTATGAAGTGAAGAGACCTGCCTGTAGACATACCTGGTGAATTTGTGTTAGTGTAAACTATTGCTTATTGCTTATTGCTCCTTGTAACAAGCTCTCTGTATAATTCAACAAAACAAGAATTTACAATCTTGTGAATTTATTCTTAAGAAAAAAGAATATTGGAAATAAAATGCAGATGTTGGAAATGTAAATTCTAATTTCCTTACTTAATAGAAATTTAGAAGTGCAATTTATGTCATTGTTTCCTTGATGAATCAGGCTCTTCAAGTCCACATGAACAAAGTGTTAAAATGATCTTAAACCTTTGGAATGGAGTAAAGGTGTGCTTATAACTATGAACATATATGGGCAAATTAGTTAAAACTGAATGCATCCATGATATAAACTCAGGTTACTTCTGTAAAATAAGTTCTTTGGTTTATGTGATTATAGAAATACTAATATATCATATTCTGAAAAATACTCTGGGGACTATTTATGAAATAATTAATTCTAGAATAAATAATTCAGTCACCCTTAATAATAACAAAGTTTTCATCAATCCATGTAATCTTTTCTTTATTAAAAAAATAAATAATTAAATTCCAATATGTGCCAAAAGCCAGTCACAGCTGTGCATTTTATGAGACACTTTACAGGGAGCCTTCTTTCTTCAATTTTATGTATACAGTTATTATTATTATTATATAATCTTTTCATATGAATCAAAAGAAATATCACAACTTAACATCTTTTTTTTATTTTTCCATAATATTGTTAAATATATAATGTTTTCCAGCCCAGAATTAAGAACTTGGATGAGGCCAGTGAGATAGTTATATTGAGTACAAACAACTTAATAATCAAAATAAGTAATTTTCAATGCAATATTTAAAAATAAGGCAAAATTACACAACAAATAAAATATCAAGATTTTGAATAAAGACAGGATCCTAGCCTATATTCTTGTACAACCTACCGCAAACATTTCACGCTAGACCTGGCTATCAGGAAGACAAATTACAGCAGGAATAACTAAGCTTGCGTTTGCATCCCATTCACACAGTGGATGCACATTTTGTTTCATTCTCCTGAACCAGTGCAACCATTAAAATCTTTCCCTTTCCCTTTCCAAAATAATCTGATATATATGGTCAACTTAGTCATAAAAGATTTAGCATTAATTACTTTAAAATACAGTATAGCACTGATGCTTAAATACAATAATTTATTTCTACAATAATCACTCTGTTTTACACCATGCTTATTAATATTTCTGATGTTGACATGTCATTTTTGGGGGGGTAAACCTTTTGAGCATTTACCTGCATTAGACCATGGAAGCCATCATAAACATCGCTGAATTTATTATATTTATTGGGACTTTCCAAGAATAAGAAAATTAAATATTTGTGTTTTCTTTTATTCTTTTTTTGTTAAAAAACTATTTGGATGGGAAACTTGCTGATAATGATTTCTATCATATGCAATCAGCTTATTGGCCAACACATGTATTTCTTCCTTAATTACCTTGCTCTCTCAGATGTATGGTATACCTGAAAGGTGACACCCAAGCTAATTGCTGACTTGGTGATGGAAAGAAATACAATTTTTTATACTAGCTGCATGGCACAGCTCTTTGCCATGCGGTTCTGTTCTTTGTGCCTGTTCTCTTTATTTACATTAGACCAACCACACCTTTTCCAGAAGATAAAGTGTTTGCTCTTTTCTACACCATCATTGCCCCCATGTTCAACCCTCTGATCTACATGCTGAGAAAATTTGAGTTCAAGAATGCCTTAGGGAAATGTGATGCCAGAAACCACTTTTAATTAGAAAGTAAATAATCTGAAAAGCATTCTGCTACTCATTACACACCCTGTTCAAGTGATGTTTGCATTGTGTCAAGTTTATTAAAACTATTAGCAAAAATAAACATAGCAACTAGCATCAGTACATTAATATTATAATTTACCTTCAGCTATTTTTTTCTTTCTGTATCTGTGTTTCTTGCCTGACCTTTTTAAGTCATTCCATCTTCGTTAATGTCTTATTTCCTCTTCTTTATACTTTTCCTTTGGATTTTATTCATATGTTGCTACCTGGTGCCCATCTTTCTATACTTTGCTTTCATGAATGAATATCCAAACATACATAAGCTACACTAATACTGATCAAACCAGGCTTAAAAGGCCCATAAGACTTGTGATATTTCCTGTGTTTCTTACCAAAATAAAAAAATGGAACATCAGAAATTCAGATCTATATTTATGAACTCATCCCATGTTGTTTTGTGAAAATTGCAACAACATAAAGACCAAAAATTATTTATGTACCGTTTAAGCAATAAACATATTTTATTCAAAGAAGTAATATATAGAAAAATTGGGAGGTTTTTCCTAAAATTATTTTAATGAGATTATTTTTTAAAATTACAAAATTTTAATAATAATAGTAATACATCCTATTCATATACTATCCTGCAAATCCTCTGCACTTAGCATTGAAAAGTTATTATTGGTAAAAAGCACATTAGCCATATAATTCATTATCCAACCTGACCAACATTGACAATAAAAAGCAGTGTTACTAATAATAATGCTCAAACAATAGACATAAAATGGCACAGTGTCAGTGACCAGTATCCCTGGCTTCATTGAAATGTCTGGAAAATCTGGACACCCCAGGGAAAAGTTCAGTGCCAAATGAGGAATCTCCACTTAATATAACTACTTAGTGCCAATGGGATTGTAATGACAAGGGTAAATACTCATACTGACACATCTTGATCCAAAGTATCCTTAAATTAATTTTTGTATTACCATTAAAATATTAACTACAAATGTTCAATTACCTATCAAATGTCCTTATGTCTTAGAAATTCCACAGGTTTGAAAAGTATTTTCAAATAATAAGTTAACAAAACATAATGACAATAAAAATATTATAATAAAGTTTTATTTCAATTAACACAAGTATTTGTGAGAAATTGAGATTTTTTTCAAAGAAACAATAAATGCTGATATGGTTTGTAACCATAAATGCTAGTTTTGAAATAATAATTTCATTATCTTTATTTAACTGATGAGTAAACTAAACTCAGTAGATTAAAAAGTTTTTCAGAATCAAACTCTCAGCTAGAGAGACAAGTAGTTAGGTAATTAAATATATCTCATGTAACTTGATGACAACTGCTATTTTATTTCAAGTTTACCAGCAAGGGAGGAGTATTCATAAAAGACATATCAGGGATTTCTGTTTTGATGGAAGACTTGTGTAGGAGAAAAAGTGAAATCTAGATTTGGATGAGATGTTTAGAATAGATAAAATAGAAGAATATCTGGTTAAATTTGTTAAGTAAAACGTATGATTGGGTAGTTAAATCCAGATTACTTAAAGAGGACCACAAACTTGTTAAATTCTATCGCAAAATTGTTCCCATATTTTCCCCAGGAGGATCCCTAAAGTTAGACAAACATCTTTCCTTATTTATGAGACAATTTTCCTTTTCAGTAAAACTTCTTTTGACTGAGAAAATCCTTAAAAATTCTTGATCAAGATAAGATCTATCACATTGCAATTTTGGGTAAATCATTAATTGAAAGCATTACTTAGTTAATATTTTGGATTTGGATGTTTCAATTTGGATTTAGGCTTAAATATATTTCAAACATTAGTGGCAATAATATTATTTCATTTTTTCTTGCTTTCTTTACTCCCTCCTTCCCTCTTTCCCTCCCTCCCCCCCTCTCTCTTTTCTCTCTCTCTCTCTCTCCATACATATATATATATATATATATATATATATATATATATATATATATATATGTAATGAAAGGTATTGAAAGATCAGGTTTCATAGTGGCTTTCATAATAACATGATATGTAGAGTATGGGCATGGGCTTTACACTATGATGTTCTGCTCAGTTCTGCATGCTTTCTTGACTTAGGTAAAATAATAGTGTATGGCTCACAAACACAAATACTCTGGCTATTTGGTAAAAAAAAAATCTAGTGTTATAGGATATGAGGCCATGTAATTAGTTTCTAATTAGAATTTGTATACATGATTGTTTCTATCTTTTGTTTCTATCTTTTGTATCCATGATTATTTCTATCTTTTCCAGAACTGTTTTAACTTTTTATTATTTTTTATGAAATTTGATACATTTTATACTTTGAGACCACGTAATGAGGGCCAGCTCATTTCCTCAGGTTTAGCCTTCTATACCTGGTGGATTCCTCTTTCCACAAGATTCCTCAGTTTACTAAAATTCTTGCCCATCCATTGATCATGCAACTTTTAAAAAGTGTAGTACATTGTAAATATATTCCTCCTAATTAGTATAAGTTAAAAATATTCTTAAATTCCTTTAATTATTCTTGTTGTTGACTGGTTTCCATGTAAAACCAAACCTGAAGCAAAGTTGTATGCTAACACTTTGGGACATTATGACCATCAGTGTTGATGAAAATTGATAAATAAATGATAATATAATCATACCTTGTGCAAAAATATACATTGTAAGTAATAAAATCTCAACTCCATCTCTATGAGAAGATGTAGCTAACATATCCCCATCACCAAATATGATATAAATTTTTGGCCAAACATTACTATTAGGCTGTTTTAAACTTGAATTTGAAAGTATAAAATTTTTTATTTTGAAAAAAAAATCATTCATTTTCATTGGTTTATTTCCTTCTTTTCTGTAGTAAGCCCAGTGTGTACTTTACTCATTGAACATATATATTTAATGTCAAATCGGAATAACATTAGTCTAGCACCCATGACATATGATGCAGGATAGTGGAGAAAGCAAGAAGCATATTGAACTTGTGAGAAATCCAGTATATCTCAGGAAAAATAGCAGATGAAAGAGATAAAAGGAGATATAATATAAGTATTATGGGAGATTCTGCCCTGCACAATGTTTAGCCCAATACTGGAATGTGCATTAGATACAAGCCATTATTCTACTCTTTCAGCTGTGAGGCATCTCTAATAGTATAAATATCTTGCTAGCCTGGGTACCTGAATCCCATCTTTATCATTTATCATTTGACTATTATGAAAAATTGCCTATTTAGTTTCATTTGAACATGGCATGTATTATCTTTCTTTAAAACTCTTCCTATAACTTATCAATAAGGGAGAGGTGAAAGGGAATCTTCCCAAGCCTGGTTCTCTTCCTATATCTTATCCCCGGAAGAAATAGTGGAAGATAGGTTGGCTGCACATTTAAATATTTAGAATTTGGATTTTATGTTTATAATCAAAATTATGTGCTGGCCCTCATATCCATACTCTTTAATTTTCCTTTTTTTTTTCACTTCTCCTTGCAAAGTATTTCACAATAAGTATATGTGAGACTCTATAAATTCAAGAATATGTCTTTAAATCCCCTCTTCCACAATTTAACCTTGCCATCCTTGTATCATTCCATGCAGTAATGCTGTGTAACTAGACATTCCAAAACTCATGGCTTATTCAACAAGTCTTTAATGCCTGTTCATGTGTCTATGGATTAGTTGGGGTTCATCTAAACTAAGTTGGGCATAGCTGGGTATAATCAGTCTTCAGGTTGAATTCAGGAAAAAAATAGTGAATTTCTGGAGAAATTGATATGTGAGAAATTTTTTAATTTCCTGGATATGTTTAAATGATTAAAAGGGATTCTGTATGAAGGAATATGAAAGCTACCATTTTACATTGAATTGAGTGTTGCAGGGAAATGTGTTTAAAATATTTTATGCTTCAGGAAACAGGAGTATAACCACTAATGAGAAGGCACAAGGAGGTACATTTTTACTCTTTTGCAGTATGAAATACATTTCTTCATTTGGAAAATAAGAAATAGTGCCATTTATTTTCATTAATGAAGGCCTCTTTTTCATAAAGTCAATCCCTCATCTTCTGGCAGCAATATTAGAAAGCAAAAAAAGCTGGCAGCTAGGGTTATAATTATACATCTATGGAATAAATTGTTGTTGTTGACCAGACTTGCTCCCCGAAACTGGGGAGAGCCTGAGTTCTCATCATTTTATGTCATAACCTTCCAAAGAATGAAGAGGAGACTCTCTACATTTGTCTGCTGGAGATTGACTATGAGAAACTTTTGTGACTGAGAAAAAATTTTTTTAATATCACTGGTGGAAACATGAGTAATATTTCACTTGCTCCCTTTCCAGCCTTTTGAGTCATGAACCTAAGAGCTTTTACTTTCTTAGAGACTTCAAACCTGCAATATCAGTAATATTTACACCGAATTTCTAATATTTTAGAGCAAAAAGCTTAAAGGGACGGGTATTGTGTAACATGTATTTATTTCAGTTTTTTAGTCCAATTCTATTTCAGCTTTCTTGGTGTTGGTAAGCAGAGAAGATGGGGCTATATGCGCAAAGTAAAGATCTTTGGATTCCAATGGCCCATCGACTTCTTAAGCTCTAAGAAATTTTAAGTTCTAGTCCCAATAATTCCAAATTCAAGTTTCCTGAGCAAGGGCCACTAGCTATATCAAAATTATTATAGAAACTTTAAAAAATACAGATTTATCTATACCTCTTAACCCTGGCCTACCTAATCAGAAAATCTTATTCCAGGTTCTATTATCTGTTCAAAAATCTCTCAGGTTGATTCCAATTGTCAGACAAGCTGAAAAAGTACTAATGTGGTCTTCATTTTAAAACTGAGGAAAAGGATGCCCATACTCACCACTGAGTAAATGTCCATAATGGAATAATAGCCAGGGATTTGTGTGATACCAGGGCAAAGGATTTTGATATTTGAGTATACCTTTTAAACCAGAGTTCTTGCTGCTTTTGATTTTTCTTATCTTCAATTCTTCAACAGAAGCCACATTTCTTAAGCATTAACTATGTATAGTCCTTGGAGGCACATGCACACAAACACACCAGAGCCATTAACATGTAAACAGTAACTGGATAACCTGATTTGTGGAAAAAGCAATGGGACAATGGCAGAATGGTAGTCAGTGATAAGTTCACATGCTAGAGAAATAAAGCCCAGGTGTGTCTCATGGTGAAGGAAAAACATATCACTGAGGCAAGTGTCCATACACATGAGAAGGCATACCTTTGTTTCTCCAGAAGGAGTATTTCTTGAATTCAGAGCTGGAAATTCTTATTAGGCTCATCAACAAAGTGGTGAGAAATGGCTCACTATATTCATTAAAGCTGTTTTGTTCAAACATTGGAATAAATATGGTTTACCAACCATTCTTGACAGTAAATTGTTTTTGCCCAGTTGATTTGACTCAGAGTAACCTCTTCTTCACTTTTGACTATTTTTCTTCAGTTCTTCAATTTTTCTGTCAGTCATATGTTAATAATAGGGACTCTGGCTACAGAGTGGAGGTAAAGATTAAAGTCCAGGTAACAGAAGCATATTCATGGGATTTACATTTAAAAGAGGGATCTTAAAGCTAAATTTGTCCAATGTCCTTGAATGGGAAAAGAAATTGAGTCCAAGAGAAAGGAAAAGTTTATTCCTTTCACCAGAGGATAACAGGTCTTTTGTCTTTTAAACTTGTTTCATTCCTTTTATATTATGGTCAGTTGTCCACTCTCATTTCCAAGCATACTAGGTTTGGTTTTCTCAGGAATCTGTATTTGGAGGCACTTATATTGCAATGCTTCAGTAAAGAACATTTCTAGTTTTATTTATTCTATTTTTCACATAATATATACAAAATGAGTGCCTAATATTTCATGGCAGACTTACATTCTGTAAAGAAAATCACAAAAAGGCAGAATTGGGAAGAGAACACTAAAATGTTGAGTGGGGTTCTGAGATATTCTTACTTCAATAAATTTTTTCTGGTTTAGGTATTTTAGAAAAACTCTCTGATTATTAAATTTTAGAGTGAATATAATAATGATGATGATAAACATTACTTTACATCTGTAAATTGTGTTATTTTCTAATTTGTTCCTTCAAAAAACCCTTTGAAGTTGTTATTGTCTTCCTTATACAGATGAGTTAATTAAGGCTGAGAAAATTTTAGGTTGTTAACTTCAAGTATTATTACTTCAAATTATTTGCAATTAGCCTCCCAGAAATGTTTCCTGCCCAAGAGTTTCTTCATTGCATTCTTTACTTCCTCATTTCTCAGTGTATAAATCAGGGGATTTAACATAGGGGTGATAATGGTGTAAAAGACAGCCACCAGCTTATCCTCCGGAAAGGTAGTATTGGAGCACAAGTACATGAAAGTACAGGGACCAAAAAAGATGATGACCTCAGCAATGTGGGAGCCACAGGTAGACAGAGCTTTGCACCTGCCCTCTGCTGACTGCTTTCTCAGGATTATCAGGATGACAGTATAGGAGATTAGCAAGATAACAAAGCTCACCAGAGTGAAGGCCCCACTGTTGCCTGTCACGACAACACCAACAACATATGTATATGCACAGGCAAGTTTCAGCAGAGGGTGGATGTCACAAAAGTAGTGATCAATCTCATTGGGTCCACAAAAGGGTAGGGGGACCATGAGAGCTACTTGGAAAATGGAGTGTAAGAAGCCACCTATCCAGATCCCCAGCAAAATGATGATGCATCTGTCCCTGTCCATGATGATCATATAGGTAGGAGTTTACAGATGGCCACATAACGATCATAGGCCTTTATGGTAAGAATGAAGATCTCAGTAGAACCAAAGAAATGTGCTGCAAAGACTTGCAACATACACCTCACATAGGAGATAGTTTTAGTCTTGGCTAATAAGTCAATAATCATCTTAGGAGCTGTCACTGAGGAATAACAAATGTCCACAAAAGACAAATAATTGAGAAAAAAGTACATAGGAGACTTTAAAAGGTTGCTAGTGCAAATTGTCAGCATGATGAGGAGGTTTCCCAGAATATTGACTGTGTAGAAGAAAGAAAATACCACAAAACAAACTTTTTCAACCTCTGGATTCTGAGAAAGGCCCCAGAAAATGAATTCAGTTACATTGTTGATTTTTTCCATGGAATTAATGCAGCAAGGAAAATTCCCAAGAGAGAAATAAATATCTGAAAGAAAACATAAAATGGCACACAGCATTGTTTCTAATGTAGAATAATCAGATAATCACATTAGTGGTTAATGGAAAATGTGTACTTACTGTTGCTTGGTACAAATATTGAAAGAAATGGAGGGCATTTACTCTAATCATATTATCTCCATACAACAGTCAATTCATTCACTTCAGATGAGGAAGCAAAGTCAAAAGAGATAAAGTGAATCCTCTGAGTCACAAAGTCACCCACCTGAGTCACACATCCCTCCCCATTTTTAAGATTTAGGCACCTAATTTTTTTTTCTGAAATATTTATTTAGATTTTATTATGTGTAATAAGAAACCTAATTTGAAAAAAAAAAACTTGTGTTTTGGGATATGATAACATTTCTGTATCTGAAAATGTCTACCTCTTTTTGCAATAGACAAGGAAATATTTACCCACATTTTCCCCCTCTGAATACAGTCATGCCTCCTCATTGCATGGTAAGGACTCAAGTAGTTGATACTGAGTGATTTGAAGGTTTTCCTAATTATGAAACTCAGATTTTTGTTTATATCAGATTAATCCTATTTCATTTGAATCATTTTACAGTGAGGAGATGTTAGAGTGTAGTAAAAAGAAAATGAAAATGTTCCAAACCAAAATCATACAAACCTGATTAACTGAGCAATAATCTTGGTTCAATCATTTAGTGCAATAGGGCTTCTGTTTCCCTATTGGTGCAATTGGTGATTTTTTATTTCACTATCTTCTCTATCATTCTAAGAGTTATGTCTACCATGAAATAAAATCACTTGTCAGCATTAAATAGCCATATAATCCTCATAAAGAGATAAAGATGAGAGAAAATAAAGCAATAAAAGAGCTGCTGGAGACAAACCAGATCTGTTTGATTTGAAAGTTGGAGAA
>JAKSZT010013347.1:42161-57477 GCA_026826555.1 Tolypeutes matacus | reverse complement strand
ATCCTTTCCCCACATTGCTTCTTTGGGCCAGCTTTACTATATCACTTTTTCATTACAGTTATCTTGGGAATCACTGAATTTGTCAGTGAAGGCTCTGATGTTTCAATACTTTGTAATGGAATCTCCTTTACCCTGTTCCTTGAAACTTGGCACAATTGTGAACTACTGAGAGTCAATGGTTCACAAATGTGCCCCATGCATATTTCAGAGAGGCCTCAATTACAGAAGCTTGTGACTTCATGAAAGACTAATCATAAAAGTGCCTGGAGCTTAGGAGTTCTTTCACTGTTTCTAACCATGGATGAAACATGATGCTATGAAGTGTGGGATCTTCAGTCTGCCAGATTATAAGGGATCTACCTACAGTGCAACTCAGAATTCCCATGGGAGTTCATCGTTGTGGGGTGAATATTGAGTCATGATAATTAAAAGATGGGAGGCAGCCAGAACTATAATTCATTTTAACCTTTTCATAGATGGTATTAATGTGCAATATTTCTTGCCTGCCTTTCTAAACATGCTCAATGAACAATAACTCAACCATGTTTGATGTGAAGTTCTTGCTGGCTCTCTCACACCTTCCTTTGTATTCTTGTTCCCACATATCTGTTTCACTTCCTTTTTCAGTCAGACCAAATTTGCAGTAATTTCATTTCCATACAAATTGTTAACAGACAACTTGGTCTCAGGTTTGGTTTTCCATGGAAACCAGTCAACAACATGAATCATTAAGGGAATTTAAGAACATTACTAATTTATACAAATTAGGAGGAATATGTTTACAAAGTAAGAATTTTAAAAGGTAAGAATTTTAGTAAACTGAGCAATCTTGTGGGAAGTGGGATCCACCAGGTATGGAAGGCTAAACCTGAGGAGATGATCTAGCCCCTCAATACTTGGTCTCAAAGTATAGAAGGTATCAAATAGCATAAAAAATAATAAAAAGTTAAAACAGTTCTGGAAAAGAGAGAAAGAATCATGAATACAAATTATAATTTAAAACTAACTACATGACCTCACATCCTATAAGTCTAGATTTTTTTAACCAAATAACCAGAGCGTCTTTGTGTGTTTGTGAGACACTATTATTGTACCTAAGTCAAGAAAGCATGCAGAACATCATATTGTAAAGCCCATGCCCATGGTCTGCATGTAATGTTATTATGAAAGCCTCAATGAAATCTGATCATTAAATGCCTTTCATAACATACATATATACATATTTATGGAGAGAGGAGAGAGAAGAAAGGGGGTAAGGGATGCATAGAGGGGAGGAGCAAGAAAAGAAAGCAAGAGAGAATGGAACAGTAATATTGCCAGTAATGTCTGAAATATATTTATCACAAATTCAAATTTAAACAATCATATCCAAAATATTAAGTACTTAATACTTTTAATTAATGTTTTACCTATTATTACAAAATGATAGATCCTTTGTCTTGACCAAGAATCTTTAAGGATTGTCTCAGTCAAAAGGAGGTTTACCAAGAAAGAAAATTGCCTCATAATTAAGGAAAGATATTTGACTCTCTTTAAAGACTCTTCCGAGGAAAATATGGGAGCAATTTTCTGATAGAATTTAAAAAGATTATGACCCTCTTTAGGTAATCTGGATTCAATCACCCAATCATATATTTTACTTAACAAATTTAACCAGACACTCTTCTATTTTATCTATTCTAAAAATCTCATCCAACTTTAGTTTTCACTTTTTTTTTCCTACACAAGTCTCCTATCAAAAGATAATTAGAAGAAATCTAACATGGCCTGTATCCATCATTGCATGATCATGCAAAAAACTTCCATTACCCTCAAATACCCCCTCTTCAATCTCTTCTATTCCTCCCTCCCCTTCCCCTAAGGGCCCACAGGGACCACCAGACTTCACTTCTTGAAGGACAAGATTCTTAGATACTTGCAACAACCCAGAGGGCTGGACACATTAGTCTGTCTTCCCCTATTAGGAACTTCCCATGCTCTCAAGAGATACAGGCCCCTCTGTTTGAGAACATATTGAACGTCCCCAGCATGGGAGTCTAACTCCTTCCCACTCATTATGTGGGCCTCCCCCTACTGATACAGCACAATATGGAAAGTAATCATTCACCATTCTCTAGAAGACTGGCCCAGGTGTGTGCACCCTGTACCAAATGCCCCTCCCCCATTCAAAATGCTAAACCAGTAACACTTCCTTGTCATATTGCCATAAGAGTTTTCTTAACATTGTAATTTCACATAACCACCTATCCCCAGTGTTCACCTATTCCCTCCCCCAGCTCTCCTAGTTCCTTGGACCATCCAACCCATACTCGCCACCCTACCCCTCTGTCAAGCTTTCACTGCCCAATCCATAATATCCCAACACCCCAGTCATATCTCTTCACTGCCCAACTGCTCACTTTCACTTTATTATACATTTTTCCTATATGTCATTGGTTCACAACCTTCTCCCTTCCTATTTCTGGTAAACCTATCTTCCAGAATCTAGCTCTCTGAGTTGGCTTGATTTGCTTAATTCATATCAGAGAAGTCATATTATATTTATCCTTCAATGCCTGGCTTGCTTCATTCAATATAGTGCCCTCAAGGTTCATCCATGTTATCCCATGTGTTAGTACTCTATTTCATCTTACAGCTGAGTAATATTCCATTGTTCATATATACCACATTTTGTTTAGCCATTAATCTGTTGATGGGCGTTTAGTTTGATTCCAACTTTTGGCAATAGTGAACAATGCCACCATGAATATTGCTGTGCATATATCTGTTCGTGTCATTGCTTTCAGTTCATCTGGGTATATCCTCAGAAGTGGAATTGCTTGGTCATATGGCAGATCTATAGTTAGTTTTTTGAGGAACCACCAAACTGTCCTCCACCATGGCTGAACCATTTTACATTCCCATCAGCAGTGGATGAGCATTCCCATTCCTCCACATCATATCCAATACTTGTAGCCCTCTTTTTTTTTTTTAGTGGCTGCCAATTCTATTAGGTGTAAGATGGTCTCTCATTGTAGTTTTGATTTGCATTTCCCTAAAAACTAGTGATGTTGAGCATCTTTTCATGTGCTTTTTAGCCATTTGTATTTCTTCTTTGGAGAAGTGTCAATTCTAATTGCTTTCCCATCTTTTTAGGTGGGTTGTTTGTCTTTTAATTTTCAAGATATAGGATTTCCTTATATATGCTGGATATTAGGCTGCTATCAGGTTTTTGGTTGCCAAATATTTTCTCCCATTGGGTAGGCTGTCTTTTCACTTTCTTGACAAACTCCTTGGAAGTGTAAAATAAATTTTAATTTTGAGGAGGTTCCATTTACCTATATTTTCTTTCACTGCTTGTGCTCTGGTTGTGAAGTTCATGAAGCCATTTCCTATTACAAGGTCCTGTAGATGCTTCCTTATATTATCTTACAAAGTCTTTATGTTCTTGGCTCTTATATTTAGTTCTTTGATCCATCTTTAGTTGATTTTTGTATAAGGTGCGAAATGGTGTTCTCTCATTTTTTGGATATGGATATCCAGTTTTCCAAGCACCTTTTGTTGCAGAGGCCATTCTCTGCCAGTTGAGTGGGCTTGGTGGCCTTGACAAATATCAGATAATTTTTTTATGTGATGATCTATATCAGAGCTCTCAATTCAGTCTCATTGGTCAGTATGTCTATCCTTGTGCCAATACCATGCCATTTTGACCACTGTAGGTGATTAGTATGTTTTAAGTCAGGTAGTGTGGTTCCTCTGATTTTGTTTTTCTTTTTCAATATGTCTTTGGCTATTTGGGACTTCTTGCCCTTCCAAATAAATTTCATGGTTAGTTTTTTGAATTCAGTAAAAATGCTATGTTACTTTTTATTGGGATTGCATTAAATATGGATATTGCTTTGGATAAGATAGACATCTTCATGATGTTTAGTCTTCCTATCCATGAACAAGGAATATTCTTCCATTTATTTAACTCTTCTTTTATTCCCTTTTAGAGTGCTGTGTAACTTTCTGCATAGAAGTCATTTACATCTTTAGTTATTGCTAAGTATGTGATTTTTTAAGTTACTCTTGTAAATGGTATTTTTCTCTTGATTTCCTCGTCTGCATTGCCACAGTGGGTTGAGATCCAAAGAACAACTGAAATATTATTGAATTCTCATCTGGGTAGCTCTGCCACATCCTCTCATGGAACAGC
Organism: Tolypeutes matacus; assembly: GCA_026826555.1. Lineage (NCBI taxonomy): Eukaryota > Metazoa > Chordata > Mammalia > Cingulata > Chlamyphoridae > Tolypeutes > Tolypeutes matacus. Next base: position 53,300 of record JAKSZT010013347.1, on the reverse strand, counting down.
AAAATTTCCCCAATGACGAATGAAGAAGGATGGTTCATTGACAGGCCTTTCTGACTGTGCTTGAGAGCCTTTTGCTCTTGAATTTGCAACTTAGCCTAGTGTTGGGGAGTTCCTAATAGTTGCCTCCTGAGAGCCTCCTTTTTGCTCATATGTGGCCTCTCTCTAAGAAAATCTCAGCATATAAATGTATTAACTTTCCCCAGTATGGGACATGATTCCCAGGGATGAAACTCTGGCACTGAGGAATTCCTATTAAGCAAAGGGTGGCTATACAACTGGAAAAAGACCTTGAATAAAAAGGGGAAAAGGTAAAGACATATGACTGTACATAGCTTAGAGATTTCAAAATAAGTTGGGAGGTCATCAAAGAAATAATGCTTAAGAATTTCTCAGCAGGATCTCTTAGACAGCCAAAGTAGATTCTACCCCAAATAGTGGGGATCCTGAGGGCTCTGTAGACACCCAGTACCTACAGTCATAGCAGATAACTCCAGGGATTGGTGCCTTGCCAGTGGGCCCTACTTTGGATTTTGTGCTCACAAGTGTGACAGAGTTGGACTCAAATGTGATTTCTCTACACATGCATCTTCTGTCCCTTTTATTTGAACTTATAGTTGGTACTTGAGTTGGTAGGTGTATGTCCAAAAGACTTTACTCTCTGCACTCTCTATGTGCCAGCTGGGTCCTGAAATTCACTGGAGTTGCAATACCTATTCTTCAGTTCATTGGGCTCATCCAGGACAACTAACAAGGAGGTGATGATGGACAACAACCAGCTCAAGGAACCTAGAGAGTCTATAACTGCAAGCAAGGGTCTCATCCATCTGCCCCATGGGAACAAAGCCACTCTCAATTAGAGGTGGAATGGAAAACACCATCTCAGAATTTTCAGGATAGGCTAATGAACTATGAACTAAAGTAGTCTTACTGGTATTCTACTATAGATTTATTGTGAGTCAAGCAACGGAAGAACATATATCATTCATGTGAAGGCAGTGGCCACTAGAGGTTTTGAGAGCAGGAAGAGGTAAATACAGGTGAAATATGGGGTAATTTTGGGGAATTGGGAATTTTCCTGAGGGGCATTAAAATTACAGATATAGGCCATTACAAATTTTGCCATAACCTACAAAATTGTGTGAGAGAGATTGTAAACTAACAATGTAAACTATGCTAATTGGCAATGTTCTAAAATGTTTTTGTCAATTGTAACTAATGTACCACACTAATGAAAGATGTTCTTAAAGTGTAAAAATGTGGGAGGTGTAGGAAGCGGGGCATATGGGAAACCTTTATAATTTTATGTAAAGTTTATGTGATCTAAATGCTTTTTAAAAAATAAAATAAAATACATTAAAAAAACAGAACAAAACAAAAATGAAGTATTTACATCCACTAAAAAAAAAGATTATTAGAGAGTGCCTATCCTGCACTGGAGGCCCAAGATGACCCATGAGCTCTTCCATGGCTGTAATCAGAAGCTTCACTTCCCAAAAATAGGGGAGGAACAGATGGCTGGGTATGAACATCAGCTAATGAGTAGTAAATTGAGCAGGCTAAAGTATATTTATAAGAACAGCTTAAGTTTGAACCTGTCCAAGTCAGAAAGAGACCAGTAGGTGCCATTTTGACGCCAACTCCAGCATGAGGGGAAACCCACATGACTAAAAATCATAGTGATAGTAAAGACTGGTTTCTTTCACCAGATTGGCCTGCAGCCCTAGCCTAGGCTTCAGCCAAACTTTTACCAGGGAGGAAGCTGGTGGGCCCCTCACCAGCCTATCCAAGTAACTGCAGGTACATATAACTGGCACAGATTGAATAATCAGAAGTATACTAGGGCAGCTGTGGTTATTTGGACCTGCACTGCATACATTTCTGCTCACATCTGCAGCTCAATCTCCACTCCAGGCAGGGGAGAAAGGGGAATGAAACTTCATCAGTTCTCTGTGCAACGGCAGTCTAGGCCTGCATGACTTGAATTATTCCCCACAGTTGTGGATCGCTCCTTCCCCTGGCAAAGGAGAAAGTTGGGAGAAGCTTCATTTTTCCTTGGGGCCATGAGGGCAGCTTGAGCCTATGGCTTATAGCACCAATAACACCTTTGGCTCCTACTATGCAGAAAGTCCTAAACTAAATATAAAAACTGCACTCAGAATAAATACCCTAATAAGCCATATATCAAGACACCAAGAAAAAATTAGAATCCACAACAAGAAACAGGAAGATACTGCCCAATTGAAGGAACAAGAAAAGCCTCCAGATAATAAAAAGGATTTGAGATAACTAATCATAGATGTTCAAACAAATCTCCTCAATAAATGCAATGAAATAGCTAAAGAAATTAAGGATACTAAGAAGATATTGGAGGAGCACAAAGAAGAATTTGAAAGCATACATAGAAAAATAGCAGAACTTATGGGAATGAAAGTTGCAATAAATGAAATTAAAAATAGACTAGAATCATATAATAGCAGATTCAAGTAGACAGAAGAAACGATTGGTGAGGTTAAAGAAATGGCCTCTGAAAATGAACACACAAAAGAAAAGTCAAAAAGATTGTAAAAACTTGCACAATTTCTCAGGGAACTAAACAAAAGCAAGAGATATGCAAACACCTGTGTCATGTGTGTGCCAGAAGAAGAGAAGGGAAAGAAGAGAATATTTGAAGATACAATGCTATAGAAAATTTCCTAACCCTATTTAAGTACATAGATATCCATGTCCAAGAAGCAAGAAGTACTCCCATCAAAAAAAAATCTGAATAGACCAATTCTAAGACACATACTAATCAGAATGTCAAATGCCAAAGACAAAGAGAGAATTCTGAGAGCAGCAAGAGAAAAGTAATGAATAATATATAAGAGATACCCAATCAGATTAAGTGCTTATTTCTTACCAGAAACAATGGAGGCAAGAAGACAGTGGTATGATATATTTAAGATACTGCAAGAGAAAAATTTCCAGCCAAGAATCTTATATCCAGCAAGATTGTCTTACAAACATGAGGGTGAATTTAGAATATTCACAGATAAACAGAAAGTGAGAGAGTTTTTAACCTAGAGACCTGCTTTTCAGGAAATACTAAAGGGTTTGCTACAGCCTGAAATGAAAAGACAGAAGGTAGAGGTCTAGAAGAGAGTCTAGAAATGATTATATCAATAGAAGTAATTAAAAGTGTCAAAAGAGTGGGGAAAATAAAATATGACAGATAAAACCCAAATATTCAGGAATAAACTTAACTAACAATGTAAAACACTTGTATTCAGAAATCTACAGCTTATTATTAAAAGAAATAATTAAAATGACCTAAATAATTGGAAAAACATTCCATGTTCAGTTCATGGATTGGAAGACTAAATATCATTAAAAAGTCAATTCTACTCAAAATGATAAATACATTCAATACAATCCCAATAAAAATTCCACCACCATTTTTTTTAAATAAATGGAAAACATTCTTGTTTTGGGAAGGGAAAGGCATCCTGAATAAGCAAGAAATGTCTTACGAAGGAAAAACAAAGTTGGAGGTCTCTCATTTCCAGACTTTAAGTCATATTACCTAGCTACAGTGTTAAAAACAGCATGGTACTGACATAAAGACAGACATATAGACCACATCTATAGTCAAGTAGTTTTCAACTAGCCTGTCAAACATACCCAGCTCGGGTAGAACAGTCCATTCAGCCAAAGGTGCTGAGAAAACTGTATATCCATACCAAAACATCTATCTCACACCTTCTACAAAAATTAACTCAAAATGAATCAAAATCCTAAATATAAAAGCAAGAACCATAAAGCTTCTAGAAATAAATGTAGGAAAATATCTTCCAGGCCTGGTGGTAGTTGGTGTATCCTTAAAGGAGATAAGAGGACGACTGAGATGGACTATTGATATTTCATGTATGTAGAAGTTTTAATTAGCTTTATCATAAAAGTTTGGAAATATATAGATTTGGTGGTAGCACATTATAGTGAGTAACAGCTGGTTTATAAATGGGGATGTGGCTGAAAATGGTAGTCTAGGGATGTAAATGCCAATTGACAGAAAGCTAGAGAATAATCTAGGGACAGAGTAGCACAGTAAACCCAGAGGTGGATGAGAATACTGGTTGATGGTAAAGATGGAAGAATGACTTTTTTGAGCTAGAGCAGATGTACATCACTATTGCAGGGTGGTGGGAATATGGAGAAGCATGGGAAAAATACAACTGGAGTGACCTATGGACTGTGGTTAACAGTAATAATGTAATATTCTTGCATCTATGCCAAAGATGTACTGTGTTGATAATGGAGGAGTATGGAATATGTGTGCCAAATGTATGCTATAGACTTGGCATTAATTGGATGATAATATCTCATAAGCTGTAACAAGTGTTCCACCACCATATGATGTGTTGATAGAGGGGTGTTGTTTGGGAATTCTGCACACGTGTACTGTTGTTTTGTAAGTTTACTACTTCTGTCATAAAAATATATTTAAAAAATTATAATAAGGTGGTTTGGGGGGAAATACTCCAAATGTAAGATAAGGACTCTAATTAGTAATAAGATTTTGACAATATTCTTTCATAATTTGTAGCAAAGTGTTGGGACACTTGTACAATGTTATGAAAGTTTGCTTTCTAAGTTCACAATTTTTACTATACACTTACTGTTTATGTTTGTTCATTTATAAATAATGTAAAAATAATAATCATATTAGTGTGAGCTGGGGGAAAATACTTTGGTTAGTAGTAATATTTTGAGGATGCTCTTTAATCATTAGATAAAAATGTTTCACAACAATGCAAGGTATTGATGTTAGGATGAGGTATGAGAGCCCTGTATGTTGCTGTATATGTTTATTTTGTAAGTTCACAACTATTGCTATACACTTATTGTTTATGTATGTTCATGTGTGAGTGATATATTTCAATAAATTTTTAAAAAGATAATTAGATTATTATTTCAAAACTAGCATTTATGTAGATTTTTTTCTGAGAAAAAAATCTGAATTTCTCACAAATAATTAATTGAAATAAAACTTTGTTATAATTATTTAATCTCTTCATAATTTTGTTAATTTATTACTGGAAAGTATTTTTCAAATCTGTGGAATTTCTAAGACACATGGACATTCCATAAGATATTGAACATTTGTAGTTTCCATTTTGATGGTAATAGAAAAAATTAAGTTAAGTATACTTTGGATCAAGATGTGTCACTATGAGTATTTGCCTTTGTGATTACAGTCCCATTGGCACAAAGTAGTTATCTTAAGTGGTGACCCCTCAGCTGGCACTGAACTTTTCATTGGGGTTTCCAGTCTCCTACACATTTAAATGGAGTCATGCATACTGGTCACCTGACACTAAACCATTTTATGTCTATAGTTAAATCATAATTATTAGTAACAACTCCTTTTATGGTAAAAGCTGCTTAGGATGGATAATAAATTATATGGATGATCTACTATTTAGCAATAATAGCTTTTCACTGCTAAGTGAAGAGGACTTGCAATATAGCATATACATGGCACATATTACTATAATTATTGAAATATTGTGATTTTTAAAAATGATCTCATTAAAATAGCTTTAGGAGAATCTTCTCAATTTTTCTATCTGTTATTTCTTTTAAAAATAATATGCTTATTATTTAGACCCTACATAAATAATTTTTGGTGTTTATTTTGTTGCAATGTAAACATGGAAGCATGGAATAAGTTCCTAAATATATATCTGACTTTCTGATTCCCCACTTTTTTATTTTGATGAGAAATACAAGAAAGATCATAGGTCTTAAGGGCTTTTAAACCTCAGATGATTGGTATTAGTGTAGCTTATGTATGTTTGGAGATTCATTAATGACAGCAAATTATAGAAAGATGGGCTCCAGTTAATGACCTCTGAATAAAATCCAAAAGAAAAATATAAAGGAAGAATGAAACAAGACATTAACAAGGAAGGAATGGTCAAAAATCTCAGGGAACAATGTAAGAAATACAGATATATAGAGAAAAAAGTAGCTCAAAGTAAATTATAAAATTAATATGCTAATGTTAGTGGCTATATTTATTTTTTCTTATAGCAGAGTTCATGCTTTAATAAATGAGATAAAGCAAACATCTCTTAAACAGGGTGTGTAATGAGTAGCAGAATGTTTTTTAAATCATTTGCTTTACAATTCAAAATGCTTTTTGGTCCCACCCTTCCCTTAAGGCATTCTTCATTTCTGAGTCTCAGCATGTAGATCAGAGGGTTGAACATGGGGACAATGATGGTGTAGAAAAGAGCAAACACTTTATCTTCTGGAAAAGCTGTGGTTAGTCTAATGTAAATGAGGAGAACAGGCACAAAGAACAGAACAACTGTTATGTGAGATTATAAGTGGAAATAGTTTTGCTGTGGCTTTCTGCAGTGTAAACCCTGATGGTGTAAAATATCAAAAAGTAAGAAATCATCAAGACAACAAATGTCACCAAACCCATCATATCTGAACTGTCAATGACTAGGATTCCCACTCTGTATGTATCAGTGCAGGCCAGTTTCAGCAAAAGATACATATCACAAAAGTAGTGATCTATATAACTGGGCAACAAAATTGCAAATTGATGGGGAAGAGACACAGGAAAAAGGAATGTAGAAATGCCCCAACACAGCAAGGAATGACCAGGGCATCACACCTCTACCTGCTCATGATAACAGTGTAGTACAAGGGCTTACAGGTGTCCACACAACAGACATAAGCCATCACTGTAAGGATGAAGACCTTGATGCTGCCAAACAAGTGCATGGTAAAGACCTGTGCCATGAAGTTAGTATAACAAATTGTTTCTTTCTGTCACCAAGTCTGCAATTAGCTTGGGTGTCAGCTTTGAGGCATAACATACATTTGAGAGAGCCAGGTAATTAAGGAACAAATACATAGTTTGTTCAATAAGCTGACTGCATGTGATAGAAATCATTATGAGCAAGTATCGCATCCAAATAGCTATATAACAAAATGAGAAAAATAGAAAGCATAAATATTTAATTTTCTTGTTCTGGGAAAGTCCCAATAAATAGAATGAATTTATTGGCATAATTGGTGGCTTCCATGGTCTAATGCAGGAAATGCTGAAAAGGTTTACCTGAACAAAACTACATGTCATCATCAGTAATATTAATAAGCTTGGTGTGAATCAGAGTGAGTATTGTAAAATAAATTATTTTATTTAATCATCCATTCTATTTTGTATTTTAAAATAATTAATTCTAAACCTTACATGAAAAGGCTGGCCATATGTATCAGATTATCTTGGAAAGGGAAAGGGAATGATTTTAAGAGTTGCACTTGCTCAGGGAATGAACGAAAATGTGCATCCACTCTGTGGATGGAATGTAAAGGCAAGGTTAGTTAAGAGGCATTTCTTGCCCTGGTGTAATTTGCCTTCCTGATAGCCAGGTCTAGTGAGTTGTAGAAGAATACAGGATAATATCCTGTCTTTATTTAAAATCTTGGTATTTTGTGTATTATATAATTTTGCATTATTTTTAAATATTGCATTGAATATTATTTATCTTGATTATTAAGTTGTTTGCACACAATATGCATATCTCATTGACCTCTTCCAAGGTCTTAATTCTGGGTCAAGAGCATTATATATATAACAATATTATGAAAAATAATAAAAAGTGAAAGCTGTGATATTTCTTTTGATTTATATAAAAATTATATAATAATAGTAATAACTGTATAAATAATTGAGAAAAGAAGGCTTCCTGTAAGATGAAGCTAGAACAATGCCCACTGGAGAATAGCTCTTGGCATATATTGGACTTCAATTATTTATTTTTTTAATAAACAAAGGATTACATGGATTGATGAAAAAATTATGATTTCCTTGTTTATCTTGTTATTGTTATGGGTGACTGAATTATTTATTTTAGAAATAGTTATTTCATAAATAGTCCCAAGATTAATTTTCAGAATAAGACTTGTATTAGTATTTCTAAATCATATAAAACCTAGAAGTTATTTTATAGAAATAACCTGAGTTTATATCATGGATGCACTCTGTTCTAATTAATTTGCCCATATGTGCTCATAATTACAAGCACAACTTTACTCCTTTCCCAAGGTTTAAGTTCATTTTAATACTTTGTTCCTATGGCCTTGAAGAACCTGATTCTTACAGGAACAATGTCATAAATTGCACTTAGAAAATTCCATTAATTAAGGAAATTAGAATTTACATTTCCAATACCTGCATTTTATTTCCAATATCCTTTTCTCTTAAAAATAGATACAAAAGATCCTAAATTTCATGTTTAGCTGAATTATAGAGAGAGCTTGGTAACAGGTTCTATTGTTTTACAGTAACACAAATTCACCACGTCTGTCTACAACCAGGTTTCTTCACATCATAATCCCTCTTATTCTTAATCTCTTCACTAAAATACAATATACTGGCATTCTCTATAACACATGGCTTTTTAAATGCTAAAATCAACTGCATGAAATATGAACTTCAAAATATTGATGGCAAAATAAAGACAAAATTATTTATTCAACAAATATTTATAGTTTCTACTATGTAACAAACACCACGGTAGGCAGCAGGAACAGACTTTTAGACTTTTTAGCGGAAAATCTTGCCAGTCATGGTGGCTACATTACAAAAGAAAAGACATTTCAGAAATAAAATAGAATTCCATTATTTCATCTGCTGAAATTTAGAATGAACTAGGGGGATATTACATAACTATTCTCTATTTGTTACAAAGATTTATACAGTAAATCTATGAAAACATAAAAACTATAACTTGCATTTCTTAATGGGCTCAATCATTGTATCTCCCCTAATTCTGCATGAAGCCTATAAATTCCTGGAAGGTAGAGTTAACATGGATATGTAGGAAGCATTTACTGCAATTGATTATTCCAAACAGAAACACTTGTATTTCTATCTTAACCATCCTAATAAATTATTAGATTAGAATATGTAATACTTGTTTTTTAAATCGTAAACTGACTCTGCTATTTATTATTTTATAAGACTTGGGATTCAGTCTTTCACTACATTCTTTAAAAAAAGTATTGTTAATAATTGACTCCTTTATTTTTTAGTACATTTTGAAGGCTATATGGGGTAACATACTGGTCATTCCCTTTCTATTGGCACCCAATGAATAATTTCAGACAGGTCACCTGTTGAGGGATTACACTTCAGGCCCTCACCTACACTAAGTCTTTTCTCAATTTTAATAATAAAGTCTTATAATAACAGTGCCCCCACCCAAAAAAATAAAATAAAATAAAATATATAAATCAACAAACACACAAACAGTGTCCACACAATTCTCTGTAAGTTCAACAGAGGTACTCCATCTCAATTTTAATTACTTTTTGACCCTTTGTAATTCACTCCATATACGATAGCTGATAAAACCCTTTAAACTGTTGGCTCCTTTTATTTCATCCATGTTCAAAAGATACTTGCTGCTCCATCTCTAGCAAGCTTTCCTTGACTCTTTAAACTGGTGGGAATCTTTATCCCCTTTAACATTCACAAAAATACTTCCAAATATCTCATCATTGACACTTTGAAAAGCCGGAAAATTAATTCTTATTTAAGTTCTCTGAGGCAGATTTTCAGTCAGTAACAGCACCTTGTATTTTTCTTGTCATTCATAAAATTTGGTCAAATTGTCAGTGCATAGACTTTGTATTTATTTTTTTATTATTGTGGGTAAAAATCAAATTTTTCAAAATACAAACCAATATTTGTAAAATGATATATAAATATATATGCATATATGTGCATTTGCTTACATAAAAGTTATTTTTAAATAGATATTTTAAAAGATGCTTAAATTACATAAATGTTACCCCAAAATTACACCTCCCACACCTCCCATAATATCCCACATAAACATCTTTCATTATGTGGCACATCACCTGAAATGGCTATACACATCGTGGGGCTTTGCCAATAAGTATGGACCATAGTTCACATTATAGACCACACTCTCTCCCACACAGTTCTGTATGGTATATGCTGATGTAAAATGGCCTATATCTGTCATTGTAATTTCACTCAGGATAATTCCCAAGTCCTGAGAAAGCCCCTGTATTACAACTGTTCTTCCCTTCCCTGCCCTGAAAGCGTCTAGTGACCACGGACTCCACCACACTGTTGTAATTTCTTCCAATGCTTGAATCACAATATGTCTACATCAGAATACCAGTAGGTCCACTCTAGTCCATAGCTCTTCCCCCAGTCCTGAGGAGTTTGGGATGGTGATGTCCACTCCACCTCCAAGTGAGAGTGAGCTTATATCCCATGGATATGGTGGATGGGATTATCCCACCAGCAGCTGCAGGCTCTCTCCATTCCCTGGGATGGCTGTTGTCCATCATCGTCTCCTCACCAGGTGACTTGGGTGAATCCATTGAATGGTAGAGTAGGAGTTGAAGCTCCACTAATATTCCAGGCACAACTGTCACATGGGCAGGCCAGAGGCTCCAGTCTCTGGAAGTACACCTACAAACTCCAACATCACATATAGGTTTGAATAGAAGGGACCATGTACAGGGAGGACTTATATGAGTTCAGCTCTGTCACTCTCAGAGGCACAGATTCCAAAGTAAAGCCCACTGATAAGGTTTCAATCTCTGGAGCTACCTCCCTTATAAAGGACCTGGGTGTCTCCAGAGCCCTCCGGAGTTCCTTTGTGTTGGGTGATATCCACTTTTGTGCTCTATGAAATCCTACTGAGCTGTGCATAAGCGTTACATCTGGGATGACCTCCTGACTCACTTTGAAGTCTCTTAGCCACATGAACTCATTTGCCTTTACCTTTTCCCCCTTTTATTCAAGGTCTTTTTCCAGTCGGGTTGCCAGTTGGCACTTGGTATTAATTCCTTGTTGCCAGGGAGGCTCATCCCTGAGAGTCATGTCCCACACTGGGGGGAAGGTAAGGCATTCATATGCTGAGTTTGGCTTAGAGAGAGGCCACATTTGAGCAATAAGGAGGTTCTCAGGTGGCAACCTTTAGGCACCCCATAACAGTAGGCTAAGTTTCAATTGCAAGAGCAAAGACTCATAAGGCTAGTCATCAACAAAAAGAATGTGGCAGAGCTCTCCAGGCAGGGAATTCAGTATTCCCTCAT
>JAKSZT010013347.1:31575-42061 GCA_026826555.1 Tolypeutes matacus | reverse complement strand
GTATATTCAGATGAACTTCTTCCCATGAATCCCTCATCCCAGACACTTCCCATCAATGATCCTCTGCAGTCCCCATTGTAACCCTGCTGTGATCTAAACCTTCCTTGAAGATGAAGCTCAAATAATAACCAAATACAATTAATAGGAAAAGGAAATAATAATGATAAGCTTAAATGAAAGAGGTAAAATACATGGAAACTCAGAAAAATAAAACTAAAATAAAATGTAATTAATGGATTAGGACATTCAAAAAATGGGAAATTTTTTTTTTTCCTTTTTATTACTGCATTACCATGTGTCCAGGCTATACCATGGCATCTTCCCCCTCTCATTCCCCAGTGTCTCCCAAATTTTCATTTAATTTTCAAAGAAGTTTTAGGTCACAGCAAAGTCACACACAGAATACTAGAGACTCTCATCTACCCAACCTACTTCCCCTTTCCTCACCCCATATTAAAACCTTTTTTATATGGATGGTAGCATTGTTATAAATCATACAGATAGTGAAACATAGCTACTAAACAGTGTCAATGGTTTACAGTATAGTTTACAATTTAGATGGTACATTTGAATAATTTTTTATGATATTTACCATGTTCTGTGTCCATTACTGTAAGGTAATGAAAAACATTTCCCATGACCACTAAATACCCCCTGTTTGATCTTTTCTGTTACTTCCTCCCCATCCACCTGGGGCATATGACACTCCCCTGTCTTGACTCATTGGATTACAAGATTCATAGTTACATGCCCTGGGTATTCTAACCTGCCTTTTCTAACCTACCCACCTGTCAACCTGCTCCACAAAACCCAGTAATATCACTACTCACCTGTCCTATCCTTCAATATGCAACTATACTCTATCACTTTACCATAGATAATGTCCATATGGGTGATGGCTCACAACCTACTCTGTTCTTTCTCTCCCTTGTTAACCTATCTTTCAGACAATGATTCTCAAGGACTGCTCACTTTCCTTAGTTCAAATCAGTGAGGTCATATACTGTTCATCCTTCAATGTCTGCCTTGCTTCACTGAACATATGGTCTTCAAGATTCATCCATGTTATTCCGTGTGTTAGCACTTTATTCCTTCTTACAGATGAGTAATATTCCATTGTATGTGTGTACCATGTTTTGTTTATCCATTCATCTGTCAAAGGTTTCCGGGGCTGATTCCAACTTTTGATAATGGTGAACAATGCTGCTATGAACATTGGTGTGTATATATCTGTTCGTGTCTTTGCTTTCAATACTTCTTGTTATATACCCAGCAATGGAATTGCAGGATCATACGCAGGAACTATTGTTAGTTTTCTGAGGAACTGCCAACAGTCCTCCACAGTGGTTGGATCATTCCACAATACCACCAGCAGTGGATGATTGTTCCTATTCTTCCACATCCTCTACAACACGTATAGTCTGCTGCTTTTTTAATAGCTGCCATTTTGATGGGTGTAAGATGGTATCTCATTGTAGTTTTGATTGGCATTTCCCTAGTAGCTAGTGATGTTGAGCATTTTTTCATGTGCTTTTTAGCCATTTGTATTTCTTCCTTGGAGAAGTGTCTTTTCAGGTCACTTGCCCATTTTTTATTTTATTTTATTTTATTTTTTTTTATTATGGGTAAAAATCAAAATTCTCACAATACATACAAACATTTGCATAATGATATATAAATATATGTGCATATATGTGTATTTGCTTACAAAAATGTTATTTATATATATATATATACATATATTTTAAGAGGTGCTTAGATTACCTAAAATATTACACGGAACCCACTGGGATTCCCATGTTGCCCACCTCCCACACCTCCCACCACATCCCACACAAACATCTCCCACAGTGTGGCCCACCAACCTCAATGAACTTACACATCCTGGAGCCTTGCCACCAACCATAGACCACAGTTCACACTGTAGACCACACTCTCTCCCACTCAGTTCTGAGTGGTGTGTGCTGATTTAAAATGGCCTACATCCATTGCCACAACAGTACTCAGGACAACCTCCAACTCCCAAAGAAGCCCCTGTATTTCAACTGCTCATCCCCTCCCTACCCAAAAACTGTCAAGTGGCCACTGGCTCCACCTCATTGTTATAATTTCTTGCGTTGCAAGAATCACCATATGTGAGCAAGAGAATACCATCAAGTCCACTCTAGTCCATAGTTCTTCCCCCAATCCAGAGGCGACTGGGATGGTGATGTCCACTCCAACTCCAAGTGAGAGAGGGCTTATATCCCATGCATATGGTGGGTGGGATGATCCTGCCTGCAGATGCAGGCCCTCTCCATTCCCTGGGATGCCCATTTCCCATCGTTGGTTGTTTGTCTTTTTATTTTTGAGGTGTAGGATTTCTTTATATATGCAGGATATTTGGCTCCTATCAGATATATGTTTGCCAAATATTTTCTCCCATTGGGTAGGCTGCCTTTTTATTTTCTTAATAACATCCTTGGAGGTGCAGAAGATTTTAATTTTGAGGAGATCTCATTTATCAATTTTTTCTCTTGCTGCTAGTGCTTTGGGTGTGAGGTTCATGAAACCATTTCCTATTACAAGTTCCTGTAGAAGCTTCCCTACATTATCTTCCAAGGTTTTTATGGTTTTGTATAGTTCTTAGTTTATCTCCTTCCTTTCACATTTTGTTATAAACTGTAAGGAGAAGCCAGGCTGCATTTTCTATATTTAATCTGGAAGTCACCCCAGCTAAAAGTCCAAGATCATCATTTTCAATTTCTGCTCCCTAACTAATATCAGGAGCCAATTTTGCCCGGTTTTCTGCAACTTTAATACAAGATTTGTCTTTCCTACAGTTTCCAATAATAGGTTCACCATTTCCACTAAGAGCTTATCATCTTTAGTATATATATTTTAACAAAAATTCTTTTCAAATAAACGGAGGCATTTTCTATCAAGCATCTCACAAATGCTCCAAAAATACCCCTAACCCATTTATAAAGCCTTTCCAACATCTTTGGTAATTGCAAGCAATGACACCCAACTTTTCTGGTACCAATTTCTGTATTAGTTTGACAAAGGGCTGCCAGTGCCAAGTACCAGAAATGGGTTGGCTTTTTAGGGAATCAATTTGGGATAGAAGTTTCTAGTTTTGTGGTCATGAAATATCCACATCAAGGCCCCATCAGAAGCACTTTATCACAAAGTCAGCTATTGTTGACCCTGTTGTCTGACCAAATGGAATCAAGATGCCAACCAATCTCTACCAAGGGCTCTGCATTCCTCTCCAGGCTCATCATCTTTTGGAACACAGCTCCTGGAGCACAATTATAAGGAATCAGGCTTAAGGATTTTCACTTTTCAGGTCTCCTACATCAGTTTCAATTGCTCCCATTTCCTCTGGAGTTCAGCTATAAGTTTTGAGGCATATGGCTTATCTTTCCAAGAAATTCAGCAGTTTGAGTCTTTCATGGGCTCCTCTCATTGCAGCTGAGTTGTGGGTGAAATTGGAGTCCTTTCTCTCACATTGTAGGATCAAGTATGATGGCTACCTTTTCCTGTGTGTGTGTCTTTCTCTCTGTTTTTATCAGGCCCAGCAAAAGGGCTGAGACTCAACTTGAGTCATGCCTCACTGACATAGTCCAGTCAAAAGGGTCCACAGGAATAGATTAATTTCCTTTTGTGATTCATAAAAGAACTTCAAACTATCACATGAGTGAATAAACAAGGAAATAAGCAATAACAAGAAGAGCAGCAGGAGCAACGCAAACAAAATCTTCAGGGGAAAAGTCAGAATCCAGATATGCTATAATATTTGATCTGAAATGGTAAATTTTCAAAGTAATGAAGTGAACCATACACAGGAAAATATAGTCAATAGAAACTTTCTTTAATAGACTCAGACTTGGAATTAGCTGAGAGAGTTCAAAGCAGTGATTATAAATATGTACAAGAAACTAAAGTAGAGGGCCAAGATGGCGTTAGTGTAGGAGGGCGCACAATGCAAGCTCCCAGAGAAAAGCGATTGTGGACGGGGTCCTGCATGGGTGTCTGTACCGTGCACGCGTGGAGTGAGAAGCTTAGGACATCTATCTGCGTGAATCGGCAGCGTGGACCGAACGGTGGAGATTCGTGAGTTTTGAGGCTGCCGGTGGAGGTTGGCACAGGCGGCTGAGCCCCGCGGTTAGGGAAAAATAAAATAAAATTAAATAAAACGGCTATTTGGAGCAATGGGCGGGGCGAAAATGTTTTATTTCCTGGGGATCTGGCTGCCTGGCACTCCTTGGACCTTGTGTGAACAGAGAAATAGGCATTATGGGCATCCCAGAAGGAGAAGAGAAGGGAAAGGGAACAGAAGGAGTGTTGAAGGAAGTTATGGCTGAAAACTTCCCAACTCTATTGAGAGAGATGGATGTGTGCAGATCCAGGAAGCACAGCGCACCCCAAATAGTATAAATCCCAACAGGCCAACTCCAAGACATATACTTGTCAAATTGTCCAATGCTCAAGACAAAGAGAAAATACTCAAGGCAGCAAGAGAAAAGAGAACCATCACATACAAGGGAAGCACAATAAGATTAAGTGCTGATTTCTCAGCTGAAACCATGGAGGCAAGAAGACAGTGGTATGACATAGTCAAAACACTAAAAGAAAAAAACTTCCAGCCACGAATTCTCTATCCAGCAAAATTGGCATTCAAAACTGATGGAGAGTTCAAAATATTCACAGATAAACAGCAATTAAGAGAGTATGTCAAGAAGAAACCAGCACTTCAAGAAACACTAAAGGAATCTCTACAAGTTGAAAGGAAAAAACAAAGGAGAGAGAGTTGGAGGAGAGTTTAAAAACAACTGAAAAGTCAAAAAGAGAAACAAAACAACGTATGACATACATTAACCGAAAGAAAAAATGACTGAAGTAAGAAATTCATTATGAGTAATAACACTGAATGTTAATGGATTAAATTCACCAATCAAAATACACAGATTGGCAGAATGGATAAGAAAATATGATCCATCTATATGCTGTCTACAAGAAACCCACCTTCGGCCTAGGGATTCAAGGAGGCTGAAAGTGAATGGCTGGAAAACCATTTTACAAGCTAACAATAGCCAAAAAAGGGCAGGAGTAGCTATTCTAATATCAGACAAAATAGACTTTAAATGCAAAACTATTGTAAGAGACAAAGATGGACACTACATATTAGTAAAAGTAGTAATCTCTCAAGAAGAGAGAACAATCATCAAACTTTACGCACCTAATCGAGGCGCCTCAAAATACGTGCGGCAAACTCTGGGAAAACTAAGATGAGAAGTAAATTCCTCTACAATTATAGCAGGGACTTCAACAAACCACTATAATCATTAGACAGAACATCTAGGCAGAGAATTAAAAAAGAAACTAAGGCACTCAACAATACATTAGAAGATTTGGACTAAATAGACATATACAGAACACTACACTCAAATACAGCGGGATTTACATTCCTCTCCAGTGCACATGGAACATACTCCAAAATAGACCACATGATAGGTCACAAAACAACACTCAATGAATTCAGAAAGATTGAGATTATACAAAGTAATTTCTCTGACCACAAAAGAATGAAGTTGGAAACGAATAAGGGCCAGAGAAACACTTTAGGCACAACGATATGGAAGTTAAACAGCACACTCTTAGACAAACAGTGGGTCAAAGAGGAAATCTCAAAAGAAATCAATAACTAACTTGAAATTAAAGAAAACAACAACACAACATATCAAAACCTATGGGATGCAGCGAAAGCAGTCCTGAGAGGGAAGTTCATAGCCATAAATTCATATATTAAAAAAGAAGAAAGAGCTAAAATTGAAGACCTAACTCCACAATTGGAGGAATTGGAAAAACAACAACAAACTAAACCTAAAGGAAGTAGAAAACAGGAAATAACCAAGATTAGAGCAGAACTAAATGAAATAGAGAATAAGAAAGCACTGGAAACAATAAACAAAACCAAAAGCTGGTTCTTTGAGAATATCAACAAAATTGACAAACCCTTAGGCAGATAAACAAAGAAAAAGAGAGAACAGATGCAAATACATAAAATAAGGAATGAGCAAGGTGATATCACTACTGAGCCCACAGAAATAAAGAGTAACATAAAAGGATACTTTGAAAAATTATATGCTAACAAGAATGACAATTTAGAGGAAATGGAAAAGTTTCTAGAAACCCACAAACAGCCGACAATGATGAAAGAAGAAATAGATGAACTCAACAGCCCACTTACAAGTAGAGAGATAGACTCAGTCATTAAAAACCTCACAACTAAGAAGAGTCCAGGGCTAGATGGCTTCACAGCTGAATTCTACCAAACATTCAGGAAAGAGCTAACACCAATTCTACTTAAGCTCTTCCAAAAAATAGAAGTAGAAGGAATATTACCTAACTCATTCTATGATGCCAACATTACCCTGTTACCAAAACCAAATAAAGATACCACAAGAAAGGAAAATTACAGACCAATTTCTCTAATGAACCTAGATGCTAAAATCCTTAACAAAATACTTGCTAATCGCATTCAACAACATATCAAAAGGATTATACACCATGACGAAGTGGGTTTCATCCCAGGTATGCAAGGATGGTTCAATATAAGAAAATCAATCAATGTAATACAACACATAAACAAACTGAAAGAAAAAAATCACATGATCATCTCTATAGTCGCCGAAAAAGCATTCGACAAAATACATCACTGTTTCCTCATAAAAACACTACAAAAGTTAGGAATAGATGGAAACTTTCTGAAAATGATAAAGGGTATATATGAAAAACCCAAAGCTAACATCATTTTAAAGAGTAAAATCCTAAAAGCCTTCCCTCTGAGATCGGGAACAAGACAAGGATGCCCGCTATCACCACTCCTATTTAACATTGTCTTAGAAGTACTTGCAGGAGCACTGAGACAAGAAAAGGACATAAAAGGCATCCAGATTGGAAAAGAAGAAGTAAAAATTTCATTATTTGCAGATGACATGATCCTATGCATAGAAAGCCCTGAGAAATCGACAAAAAGGCTTCTAGAACTTATAAAGGAGTTCAGTAATGTTGCAGGCTATAAGATCAACACTCAAAAATCAGTAGCATTTCTGTACACCAATAACCAGCAAACTGAGGAGGAAATCAGGAAAAAAATACCATTTACAATAGTAAACAAAAGAATCAAATACCTAGGAATAAATTTAACTAAAGATGTAAGGGACATATATACAAAAAACTACACAACATTGTTAAAGGAAATCAAAGAAGAATTAAATAAATGGAAAAATATTCCCTGTTCATGGATGGGAAGACTAAACATCATCAAGATGTCTATCCTACCCAAACTAATCTACAGATTTAATACAATCCCAATAAAAGTCAACAGTATATTTTTTAAGGAACTGGAAAAACTAACCACAAAATATATTTGGAGAGGCAAGAGGCCCCGAATTGCCAAAGATATATTGAAAAAGAAAAATGAAGTTGGAGGTATCACATTACCTGACTTTGAAACATACTACAAATATACAGTGATCAAAACTGCATGGTATTGGCACAAGGATAGACCTACTGACCAATGGAACCGGATTGAGAGTTCTGATATATATCCTCGCATATACAGTCATCTGATATTTGACAAGGCCACGAAGCCATCTCACACCTTATACAAAAATCAACTCAAGATGGATGAAAGATCTAAATATAAGAGCCAAAACTATAAAAATATTGGAAGATAATGTAAGGAAGCATCTACAGAACCTTGTAATAGGAAATGGTTTCATGAACTTCACAGCCAAAGCATGAGCAGCAAGAGAAAAAAATGATAAATGGGAACTCCTCAAAATTAAAAAATTCTGCACCTCTAAGGATGTTATTAAGAAAATAAAAAGGCAACCTACCCAATGGGAAAATATATTCGGCGGTTCCTCAGAAAAATAGCAATAGATATTCCATATAATCCAGCAAGTCCACTGCTGGGTATATACCGAGAAGAACTGAAAACAAATATACAAACAGATATATGCACACCAATGTTCATAGTGGCATTGTTCACCATTGCCAAAAGTTGAAATCAGCCCCGGTGCCCATCAAAAGACGAATGGATAAGCAAATGTGGTACATACATACAATGGAATATTACTCAGCTGTAAGAAGGAACAAAGTGCTAACACATGGAATAACGTGGATGAATCTTGAAGACCTTATGTTGAGTGAAGCAAGCCAGGCATTGAATGATGAACAATATATGACCAGACTGATCTGAACTGAGGAAAAGTGAGCAGTCTCTGAGAACCATTGTCTGAAAGATAGGTTAACAAAGGAGAGTAAGAGAAGAGCAGGCTTTGAGCCATCACCCATATGGACATAATCTATGGTAAAGGGATAGAGTGTAGTTGCATGTTGGCGGATGGGGCAGATGAGTGGTGGTGTTCCTGGGTTTGGTGGTGCAGGACTGGGGGGTGGGTGGATTAGGAAGGGCTGTTTCAAATCCCCAGGGAATGTAACTGTGAATCTTGACATTCCATGGGTTGGGAGAGGGGGATATCATGGGCACTGGGGGGCTGGTCAGAAGGGAACAGTCAAGATCTAATGGGTTGTTTGGTGGTCATGGGGTAGGTTTTACATTACCTTACAGTAATGGAAACAGGACATGGTAAATGTCATCAAAATTATTAAACTGTATCATCTAAATTGTAAACTATACTGTAAATCACTTACAATGATTAGTTGTTATATTTTGCTATCTGCATAACAGTAATAACAATGCTAACAACCAAAAAAAAAGGGGGCGGAGTTAATATGAAGTGGGAAAGGGGGTGTGGTTTGGTATCTGGGAGTCTCCGGGACTCCGTGTGTGACTTTGCTGTGACCTAAACTTCTTTGAAAATTAAATGAAAAATTAGGCGACAATGGTGATTGAGAGGAGGAAGGTGTCATGGCACACCAGGCATCCGATAACACAGTGATAAAGGGAAGGAAAAAAGGGAAAAAAGAAAAGAGAAAGGAAAAAGTAATGAATATATATATATATATATATATTTTTAAAGGCATTTCCTTTGCTTTTTTGCCCATTTTTAGAATGTCCCAATCAACTAATTATATTTTATTTTGTTTTTTGTTTGATTATTTGTTTCTTTTCCTTCTCTCTTTTTCTTTTCCCCCTGAGTTTCCCTAAGTTTGTCGCTTGCATGTACGCTTATCACACTTGTTTCTTTTTCCTAGTAAGTGTATTTGATTATTTTTTGCACTAAATGTTCATGGAGTATTTGGAACACAGAAGGGTCACAATGGGTACTGCGGGGGATTATTGGGGGGGTTTTCTGGGGGTTGTTTCGTGGGGTTTGGTTCATCTGAATAAACATGAAATATATACAAAATCATTCAAAGGATCGGGGGGTGGGGCAGGGTCACGATGGGTGTATAATCACACAATAAATGAGGGAATCTGAATTCCTAGCCTAGAGAGCACTGTCACAGTCTCCAAGGGAGCAACAATTGTCCTCTGAGTGTAGGGACAGTGCCTGTCAAAATAGGATGACCCACTGATTTGTTTTTTTTTATTGATGACTAGCCTTGTGAGTCTTTGCTCTTATAAATGAGACTTAGCCTGCAGTTGTGGGGTGCCTAAGGGTTGCCACCTGAGAGCCACCTTGTTGCTCAAATGTGGCCTCTCACTAAGCCAAACTCAGCATATGATTGCATTACCTTCCCCCCAACGTGGGACATGACTCCCGGGGATGAGCCTCCCTGGCAACGAGGGATTAATACCAAGTGCCAACTGGCAGCTTTGCACAGTGGCAGTATCGTAGCCAATGAGGATTATCTGAGGCATGATTATTGCTAATTGAATACTTTTCCCAAGTGCCAACTGGCACCACAACTGGAAAAAGACCTTGAATAAAAGGGGGAAATGGTAAAGCAAATGAGTTCAAGTGGCTAAGAGACATCAAAGAGAGTCGGGAGGTCATCCCAGAGGTAACTCTTACGCACAACTCAGTAGGTGCTCAAAGAAAATCTATGTGTCTATCACCCCACTCAGTGGGGTTCCTGAGAGCTTTGGACACACCCTGGTCCTATATAAGGGGGGATAGCACCAGAGACTGATGCCTTATCAGTGGGTTCTATTTTGGTATCAGTGCTCCTGAGAGTGACAGAATTAGACTCAAATAAGTCCTCCCTGCACATGGTTCACCAGTCCCTTCTATTCAAACCTATATGCGATGCTGGAGTTTTTAGGTATACTTCCAGAGACTGGAGCCTCCCGCCTACCTATGTGCCAGGTGTGCATGAAATCTAGGTGGAGCTGCAACTCCTACCCTACAGCTCAATGGACTCATCCAAGTCACCTGGTGAGGAGACAACGATGGGCAATGGCCATCTCAGGGAATGGAGAGGGCCTGCATCTGCAGGCAGGATCATCCCACCCACCATATCCATGGGATATAAGACCTCTCTCACTTGGAGTTGGAGTGGACATCACCATCCCAGTCCCCTC
>JAKSZT010013338.1:0-11677 GCA_026826555.1 Tolypeutes matacus | reverse complement strand
CACATCTCAGTAGGAGCTCATAGAACATCTAAGTGCCTATCACCCCACTCATTGGGGTTCCTGAGAGCTCCGGAGACACCCTGGTCCTATATAAGGGGGGATAGCCCCAGAGACTGATGCCTTATCAGTGGGTTCTATTTTGGAATCTGTGCTCCTGAGAGTGACAGAATTAGACTCAAATAAGTCCTCCCTGCACATGGTTCACCAGTCCCTTCTATTCAAACCTATATGTGATGCTGGAGTTTTTAGGTATACTTCCAGAGACTGGAGCCTCCCGCCTACCTATGTGCCAGGTGTACATGAAATCTAGGTGGAGCTGCACCTCCTACCCTACAGCTCAATGGACTCATCCAAGTCACCTGGTGAGGAGACAACAATGGGCAATGGCCATCCCAGGGAATGGAGAGGGCCTGCATCTGCAGGCAGGATCATCCCACCCACCATATCCATGGGATATAAGCCCTCTCTCACTTGGAGTTGGAGAGGACATCACCATCCCTGTCCCCTCTGGATTGGGGGAAGAACTATGGACTAGAGTGGACTTGATGTTATTCTCTTGTTCACATATGGTGATTCTAGCAATGCAAGAAATTATAACAATGAGGTGGAGCCAGTGGCCACTTGACACTTTTGGGGTAGGGAGGGGATGAGCAGTTGAAATACAGGGGCTTCTTTGGGAGTTGGAGTTTATCCTGAGTACTGTTGTGGCAATGGATGTAGGCCATTTTAAATCAGCACACACCACTCAGAACTGAGTGGGAGAGAGTGTGGTCTACAGTGTAAACTGTGGTCTATGGTTGGTGGCAAGGCTCCAGGATGTGTAAGTTCATTGAGGGTGGTGGGCCACACTGTGGGAGATGTTTGTGTGGGATGTGGTGGGAGGTGTGGGAGGTGGGCAACATGGGAATCCCAGTGGGTTCCGTGTAATATTTTGGGTAATCTAAGCACCTCTTAAAATATATGTATATATATATATAAACATTTTTGTAAGCGAATACACATATATGCATATATATTTATATATCATTTTGCAAATGTTTGTATGTATTGTGAGAATTTTGATTTTTACCCATAATGAAAAAATAAATAAAATAAAAAAAAAGAAAATTATAGAGCAATATCTCTAATGAATATAGTTGCAAAAATCCTCACCAAAATACTTGCAAACAGAATCCAAAAGCACATTAAAAGAATTATACACTATGATCAAGTGAGTTTTATTCCAGGTATGCAAGGATTTTTCAACACGAGAAAATCAATTAGTGTAATAAATCACATTGATAAATTGAAAAAGAATAATCACATGACCCTCTCAATTGATGCAGAAAAGGCATTTGATAAAATACCTCACCCTTTCTTTATTAAAAAAAAACAGTCCTAAAGATAGGAATAGAAGGAAACTTTCTCAATATGGTAAAGTGCATATATGAAAAACCTACAGCTAACATTGTACACAATGGTGAAAGACTGAAAGCTTTGCCTCTGAGATCAGGATGAAGATAAGGATGCTCAGTATCACCATTGTTATTCAATATAGCGCTAGATGTTCTAGCTAGAACAATTAGCCTAGATAAAGAAATAAACGGCACCCAAATAGGAAAGGAAGAAATAAAACTTTCATTATTCACTGATGTATACAATCTCCTGAAAAATCCACAGCAAAACTACTAGAACTAATAGACAAGTTCAGCAAAGTTACGGGATACAAGATTAATATAAAAAATCAATACAAGAATAGATATAGGCCATTTTATATCACCATATAACATGCAGAACTGTGTGGAAGAGAGTGTGGTCTACAATGTGAACTATGGTCCATGCTTAGTGGCAAAGCCCCAGGATGTGTATATCCATTGCAGGTAATGTGGCACACTAATGAAAGATGTTTATGTGGGAGGTTATGGGAGGTGTTGGAGGTGGGGAACATGGGAATCCCTTTAATTTTTGTGTAACATTTATGCAATCTAAGCATCTTTTAAAATATTAAAAAAAAATAAAGTAATAAAGTATTCTTAAAAAAAAATCAATAGTGTTCCTGTATAGTACTGACATGCAATCTGAGGAGGAAATCAGAAAAAATTTCGTTTGTGACAGTAACTGAAACATTAAAATATTTAGGAATAAACTTAACCAAGGACATAAAGGACCTGTATTAAGAAAACTATACAACACTGCTAAAAGAAATGGAAGAAGACAAATAAATGGAAGGACATTCTGTGTTCATGCATTGGAAGACTAAATATCATTAAGATGTCAATTCTACCCAAATTGATTTACAACTTCAACATAATCCCAATAAAATCCCAACAGCGGGGGGGGGGGGCGGATGTGGCTCAAATGGTTGGGCGTCCGTCTGCCATATGGAGGGACATGGGTTCGATCCCCGGGACCTCCCGGTAAAATAAAAAGCGCGTGGGCTGCCAGGCTCTGTGTGCGGGTGAGCTGCCAGGCCCCGGGAGCCATGCAGCAAGATGATGACCTAACAGGAGAGAGATGCAGGGGAGGGACAAGACTAGATGCTCCAAAAAGCTCCGAAAACCAGGAACCAAGGTGGTGCAGATGGCAGAACACCTCTCTCCTACATCGGAGGTCTCCAGGATTGAATCCTGGTGAAGACTGGAGGAGGAGGATGAGAAGAGATGGCAGGAAACAGACACAGAGAATTGCCCAGCAAATAGACACAAAGCAGCAAATGGGGAAGGGGGGGGTTTAAAATGGATAAAGTAAATAAATAAACCTTAAAAAAAAAAAAATCCCAACAGAACTTTTTGCAGAAATGGAAAAACCAATTATCAAATTTATTTGGAAGGGTAAGGGGCCCTGAATAGCCAAAATGGTCTTAAAAATGAAGATTGAAGTTAGAGGACTCTCACTTCTGGACTTTAAAGCATATTACTTAGGTGCAGTGGTGAAAACAGTATGGTGCTGGCATCAAGACAGACACATTGACCAATGGAACCAAATAAAGAACTCAGAAATAGACCCTCACTTCTACAGTCAAGTGATTTTTGAAAAAGCGCTCACAACCTCCCAGCTGGTCCAGAATAGGCTATTCAACAAATGGTACTGGGAAAACTGGATAGCCATATCCAAAAGAAAGAAAGAATGCCCCTATATCACACCTTATACAAAAATTAAATAAAAAAGAATCAAGGGCCTAAATTTAAAAGTGAAAACCATAAAACTCCTAAAAGAAAATGTAGGAAAACATCTTCAAGAACTTGTGGTAGGTGGTAGTTTCTTAAACCTTACACCCCAAGCAAGAGCAACAAAAAAACCCCCAGATAAACAGGACCTCCTCAAAATTAAACATGTTTGCATTTCAAAGGACTTTGTCAAAAGGATGAAAAGGCAGCCAACTCAATGGGAGAAAATATTTGTAAATCACATATCCAATAAGGGTTTAACATTCATGATATATGAAGAGATCCTACAACTCAAAGGTAAAAAGACAAACTACCCAATTAAAATATGGACAAAAGAATTGAAAAGACAATTGTCCAAAGAAGAAATACAAATGGTGAAGAATCATGTGAAAATTGTTCAACATCAGTAATGATTAGGGAAATGCGAATCAAAACTACAATGAGAGGCGTCCACCCAAAAGGAACCGGGGGAGGACAGCGGCTCCTGAGATTTATCGCAGTCAATGCAGCAGTGATGTCAGAGAGCCAGGCAAGTGCTGCAGTGGCAGGGCCTTGCACTTGGCAGGGCGGCCTGGGCTATGACCTCCCTCTGGTTCCCAGGAATCAGGCTGGCTGCAAGTTTGGGTGCAAGAGCAGAAAAGGTGGAAGCTCTGGCTTGTCACTGTCCTCCTCCTTAGCCTGACCGGTGGAAGGCCAGGCGACCCGAGTGGCTGGAGGGGGGTCTGCTACCCTAGAATGGGAATTCTTTTCATCAGGGTATGGAGACTGTTCACCAACCAGGAGCACAAAGTTATCATTGTTGGGCTGGATAATGCAGAGGAAACTACCATCCTTTATCAATTTTCTATGAAATTGTACATACATGCCCTACAAAAGGAAGTAATGTAGAAGAGAAAGTGATTAATAGTACACATTTCCAAATGAGGGATATTGGTAGCCAAGAATCTCTTCGTTCTTCCTAGAATACTTATTATATTAAACTGAGTTTGTAATAGTTGTGGACAGTACAGAGAAAGGATTTCTGTAACTAAAGAACTGGATAAAATGTTAGCACATGAGGGCCTAAGAAAAGCTGGTTAGGTGAATTTTGCTAATAAACAAGATGGTAAAGAATGTATGACTGTAGCAGAAATCTCCCACCTAACTTCTATTAAAGTTAATCAGTGGCTTGAATGGATATGCCACATATTAAGATTAGATGATCTCTACTGACCTTTTCTCATAGACTTTGTCTAAACAAAGTGCTGGACTTTACTAGAAAGCTGCAAAAATTAATGGTTTTGGTATATTATAATACATTGATTTTAACTTTTTCCAAAGAAGAAAAATTAAGACCACTTATTTGAAAAGAAAAATGAAATCTCACTTTCAAATTTGCTTTCATGTTAGTTCCTTTCAAAGTAAGGTCTTAAAGCTGTGACTGACATTTTTCTTATAATTAACCCTCTCAGGACGTTTTGTAGCCTGTGGTAAGTATAAAGGGGTGGGGGAGGAGACATTGTTAACTTGAAGACCTTTACTATCAGTATAAACTTCCCTAGTTGAATGCTCTCTTCTTGTTCTAAGTTGAAACACAAATCAGCACTATCTAAGTGTTGATAGTGTTCTAAGTTGAAACACAAATAGCACAAATCTATTTCCAATATTTTAAAGTGTAATGTTACATGGACAACCCAAAATTTTAAGTCTCTTGGACATACACCTATCAACTCTAGTACTTATTATAGGTTCAAATAGAAGGGTCAGAAGAGCCATGTGTAGGAAAACGACAACTGAGTCCAACTCTGTCACACTGGGGAGCATAAATTCCCAAGTAGGGCCCACTGACCACCTACTCTCCAGTTCACTGGACTCACCAAGGACAACTAACAAGGATATGATGATGGACAATGACCATCCCAAGGAACTGAGAGAGTCTACAACTGCAAACAAGAGAGTCCCATCCATCTTCCCCATGGGATTGAAGCCCCCTCTCAATTAGAGGTGGAGTGGGCATCACCATCCCAGAATTCTCAGGATTGGGGAATGAATTATGGACTAAAATAGATTTACTGGTATTCTACTATAGACTTATTGTGATTCTAGCAATGGAAGAAATTATATCATTGATGTGGAGGCAGTGACCACTGGAGGTTCTGAGGGCAGGGAGAGGGAAAAATAGATGTAATATGGGGGCATTTTCAGGACTTGGGAATTGTCCTGAATGACATTGCAATGACAGATACAGACCATTATATATCTTGCCATAACCTACAAAATTGTGCAGAAGAGAGTGTAAACTACAATATAAATTATAAAACATGCTTAGTGGCAATGGTCCAAAATGTGTTCATCAGTTGTAACAAATGTACCACACTAATGAAGGATGTTGTTAATGTGGGAAAATGTGGGAGGTGTAGGGAGCGGGGCATATGGGAATCCCCTGTATTTCTTATGAAACATTTATGTGATCTAAGTATCTTTAAAAAAAAAAAACACAAAAAAGTGCAATGTTACTTATGAAAAGTATTTTGTGTAAGGTTGTGTATGTATTGTGTATATACCTCAAGTTCAAGTTAATGGCTTTGATTTATGTTCAAAGAAAAGTGATGAGTTACACAAAAACTAGTTATGTCCTTAGTTGTAACCATATGAGATGAGTACTGGCATTGATGTTAAGTACCATTTTGTACTTTCCCCTTAGGCTCTCTGTATTGTACTAACCAACCCCCAAATCATTGAGCAGCTCTTAAAATAAAGGACAAAAGAAAAGGAAAAAAGCTTAACATTGTGTTAATATTTTTCTGTTGGTCAAATCACATGGAAACATTCAGCAACTGAATAGATTATATATCAGATTGTTGGCTTAAGTATTACCAATGTGTAGAATTACACAGCAAATAATTATCCGATCATACCTTGTATAGGTCCACATGCCATCTATATTACTGAATAAATTGTTGATCCACTAATCAGTCAGACATTAATTGTGATTAATATTACCAAGTAATTTTTTCAACATTAATTGAAAACTGTTGTGTGAAACATGTCTATTCAAGAAGTAACAGAATTATATGTGAGCATTTAAAGTAAATCTGAGATGAAAAGTGAAGTATATTTTCCAAGCAACAACAATAAGTTTTTATTTTAGGAAATGGACTAGTTTGAGATTTTTTTATTTCAACTAGTTGTCTGTATCTTCTTCTACCACATGAATACACTGTTTTGCAATTAGAAGATGCAAATGTTTTATGAATGCTTTTAAGAATTTGGTGTAAAAATTGATTGACCTGATGTATCTTTTACTAAGAAGTGACTTGGCCCATCACGCCTTTTATTTACTTAGGGTATTTATTTTTCAGTATCTGAAAGTTGAAGATATTTCTGCCATAACTGTAAGTGAACTTATCATAAATGTGTTAAAACATTCTGCATAGTCTTATTTGCATATCTTTTTGGCCTGAAAATCTGAAGGCTGATTCAAACTAGTATGTTTTAGACGATTCAAGAAGAAAAATATAACTACTTTAATACCAGCCTTTTGGATTTCCTGAAGATTTTAGTGAGAAATAATAGAACATACATCAGCATTGAAAACATCTTGGAAGTTCGTGTCAATAAAATATAACATCTAAATCCAAGTCAGTCATGGGAGATCAGTGTTTCACATTGGATGTTTTGTGTTTTAGATTTATATTATAAAGTTTAAAGTGCATGTATAACATTTTAATATTTGTCAATATGCTTTTACAAAAGTAAATCCCGAATTACTAAGCTTTATTTATTCATATGTTCTCAAAACTGTTTCTAATCACCAGAAGAAATTTCTTGTATATTAAAAATTCGCTTTTAAACCCAACCCCCAAACTACAATGAGATATCATTTCATACCTATTAGACTGGCTGCTATTAAAAAGTCAGGAAACTATAAATGTTGGAGAGAATGTGGAGAGATAGGAATGCTTATTCACTGTTGGTGGGTATGTCGAACGGTACAGCTACTGTGGAGGGCTGTTTGGCAGTTCCTAAGGAAGTTGACTATAAACTTGCCATGTAACCTGGCAATAACTTTACTAGGTATATACCCAGAAGAACTGAGAGCAGAGACATGAACAGACATCTGCACACCGATGTTCATAGCAGCATTATTCATGATTGCCAAAAGTTGGAAACAGCCCAGGTGTCCATCAACAGACCAGGATAAACAAACTGTGGTCTATTCACACTATGGAATATTATGCAGCTGTAAGAAGAAATGAAGTCATAAATCATATGACAACATGGATGACCTTGGAGGACATTATGTTGAGTGAAGCAAGCCAGACACAAAAGGACAAAAACTGTATGAATGCATTACTATGAACTAAATATATTGTGTAAACTCATGGAGTTAGTAGTTAGAATATAGATCAACCAAAAATAGAAGGAGAGTAGAGAATGGAAAGCTGTGGGTTAGTCTGTGCAGAATTGGTTAAAAGGTTATTTGTAAATCTTTGGAAATGAATAGAAATGGTTAAAGCATATCATTGTGTTTGTAACTTGCAGTGCTATTGTATGGGTATGACAGTGGTTGAAAGGGAAAGTCTAAGGTCATGTATATTACTAGGAAGAAAGCTTAAAAGTGTAATTTGGGGCTTTATAATACAGTAAAACACCATGTAAAACATGAATACGGGTGGTATTGCATAAATGACTGTTTTTACAAAATATAAATACAAATATATTAGAGAGAAGGAAAAAGAATAGCACCTCTATATGGCTGGGGAACCATAAAGAGATTGAGAGGAGGTGAGTTTTGTTTGTTTTTTTTGTTTATTATTATCGGAATAATGAAAGTGCTCGAAGAATGCACAAATATATGATTATACCAAATACCATTGATTGTACACTTTGGATGGATTTATGATTTATTAATAAGAATCAATAAAATTGATTTGTTAAAAAATATAGGGGATTCCCATATACCCCCCACACTTTCTCACATTAACATCTTTCATTAGTATGGTACATTTGTTATAATTGATGGACACATATTGAAGCATTGAGTTAGCCAAGGAATAATTTACATTATAGATTACACTTTGTCCTGCACAATTTTACAGGTTTTGACAAAATGTATAATGGAGTGTATCAGTCATTGCAATGTCTTACAGGACAATTCTAATGTCTCAAGAATGCCCCCTATGTTGTACCTATGCTTTCCTCTCCCTCCCCTCAGAAACTCTGGTGGCCACTGTCTTTATATCAATGACACAAGTTCTTCCGTTGTTAGAATAATCATAAGTCTACTTTGGCCCAAAGTTTCTTTCCAACCTTATGTTTGTTCATTCTTCAATCTTGAGGATTTTAGGATGGTGATGCCCACCCTGTCTCTGATTGAAAGAGGGCTTAGATGCCATGGGGCAGAAGGATAGAACTGTATTGCTTGCAGTTGCAGACACTCTTGAGTTCCTGGGATGGGCATTGTCCTTCATCATCCTTTTATTAGTTGTCCTCGGAGAATCCAATGAACTGGAGAGTAGGTGTTGCAACTCTGCTGAGATTCAGGACTCAATCTGGCATATGAACAGACAAAAGATTTAAGTCTCTGGGACATATATTTAGCAAGTATAGTGCTAGTTATAAGTTCAAATAAAAAGGGCAGAAGTGCCGTGTGTAGGGAAATCATAAATTAGTATAACTCATTATGCTTCCATTGGGGGGCATATATTACAAAGTAAGACCCAATGGCAAGGTGCCAAATTCCTGAGATCATCTGCCCTGCCTGTAGTATCTAGATGTCTCTAGATCCCTCAGGAGCTTCCCTGTTTGAGACACTGTTTACTGTGGCAGTCAATGAGATCCTACTGAGACATGCATAAGGGTAACTGCTGGAATTACCTCCTGACTCACTATGAAGTCTCTTAGCCATAAAAACTCATTTGTATTTTACATTTCCCATTTTTGATCAAGGTCTTTTGCCAGAATTATCACTTGTAAGTGCTTGGTAATAATCCCTCAGTTCCAGAGAGACTCATCCCCAGGAGTCATGTCCCACACTGAGGGGAATGTAGTGTGTTTACATGCTGCATTTGGCTTAGAGAGAGGCCACATTTGAGCAACAAGGAGGCTTCCTGGAGTAAACTCTTAGGCAATATATAATACAAGGTTAAGTTTCAATTTCATTAGAAAAGTTCATAAGTACAACCATCAGTATCAAGGGCCTGGCTTAGTGGTCTGTCTTCCTTTGCTAGGCTCTACCCAT
Source organism: Tolypeutes matacus (assembly GCA_026826555.1). NCBI lineage: Eukaryota > Metazoa > Chordata > Mammalia > Cingulata > Chlamyphoridae > Tolypeutes > Tolypeutes matacus. The sequence continues at coordinate 2,308 of JAKSZT010013338.1, read as the reverse complement.
ATGCTGAGGGGATTCTTGCTGCTCTTTTAGAGAATGTAGCAGGACTACCCAAGATGGGAATTCAATATTCTTTCAGTTATTGTGTGGGACTCCACCCACTGAGACAATGCCCAATGACCAATTGAACATATTTATATGCCACAGAAGCATGCCCCAGGTGCACTGCTCCCCACACATCCCCCAATCACTGACACCCCACACCAGTGATCCTCCCCTGCCACAGTTGTGACATTTCTACGATCCAAACCCCCCTCCAAAACAAACCCCCAAAATAAATAAAAATAAAATAAAATAATTATAAAAATAACAAAATACAAAAAATAAAAATAAAATATAATAAAATAAAAAATTGTTTTATGTGTCTCTCATCACCTTTAGATCTGTTATTTTTTTGTACATTGATGATTTCTTCAGTATGTTCCCCCAGTGTCTTATTTTGTTATCTTTATTTTCAAAGAAGCTTTAGGCTACAGAAAAATCACATAGAAAATACAGGGGATTCCCATATATACCAAACCCCTCCCATTCTCCCCCATTAACAACATTTTACATGTGTATGGTGCATTTGTTACAACTGATGTACAAGTATTGAAGCATTGCTACTAATTATGGTCAATGGTTTACATTGTGGTTTACATTTTGGTTGCAATGGGAAGGGGGAGGGAGGAATAGATTAGATGGAACAGGGGGCATTTTGGGGGAGATGGAAGTGTTCTACATGATCTTGCACTGATGGATACAGGCCATGTTGAATTGCATCAAAGTTTATAAAAGTATATGGTCCAAAATGTAAACTGTAATGTAAACCATTTACCATGGTTGGTAGCTAAGTTTCAATATTTGTATATCAGTTGTAACAAATGTACCATTCACATAAAAAATATTTTTAATAAGGGAAGGGGGAAAAAGGGGATGAGGTTGGGTATATGGGAGTCCCCTGTATTCGACATATGACTTTTCTGTAACATGAAACTTTTTTGAGGACAAAATGAAGAAAAAAAAAGTAAGACACTGGGGAAATAAACGGAAGAAAATGTCACTGTACATATAGGACAACAGATCTTACAGTGATGAAAGGCAAAATGTCAAAAAATTAAAAAAATTTTTTTTCATTATTTTTTATTATCCCAAATTTTAATTTTTTAATTTTTAATTTTTTTAAAAAATTGTGTTTCATTTCTTATTTTTAAAACTATCATTAATATTTAATTTTATTATTAATTTTTTTTATTATGGGTAAAAATCAAAATTCTCACAATACATACAAACATTTGCAAAATGATATACAAATATATATGCATATATGTGTACTTGCTTACAAAAATGTTATTTATATATATATACACATATATTTCAAGAGGTGCCCAGATTACCCAAAATATCACACAGAACCCACTGGGATTCCCATGTTCCCCACCTCCCACACCTCCCACCACATCCCACACAAACATCTCCCACAGTGTGGCCCACCACCCTCAATGAACTTACACATCCTGGAGCCTTGCCACCAACCATAGACCACAGTTCACACTGTAGACCACACTCTCTTCCACTCAGTTCTGAGTGGTGTGTGCTGATTTTAAATGGCCTACATCCGTTGCCACAACAGTACTCAGGACAACCTCCAACTCCCAAAGAAGACCCTGTATTTCAACTGCTCATCCCCTCCCTACCCCAAAAGTGTTGAGTGGCCACTGGCTCCACCTCATTGTTATAATTTCTTGCATTGCTAGAATCACCATATGTGAACAAGAGAATACCATCAAGTCCACTCTAGTCCATAGTTCTTCGCCCAATCCTGAGGGGACTGGGATGGTGATGTCCACTCCAACTCCAAGTGAGAGAGGTGTTATATCCCATAGATATGGTGGGTGGGATGATCCTGCCTGCAGATGCAGGCCCTCTCCATTCCCTGGGATGGCCATTGCCCATCGTTGTCTCCTCACCAGGTGACTTGGATGAGTCCATTGAGCTGTAGGGTAGGAGTTGCAGCTCCACCTAGATTTCATGCACACCTGGCACATAGGTAGGCGGGAGGCTCCAGTCTCTGGAAGTATACCTAAAAACTCCAGCATCACATGTAGGTTTGAAGAGAAGGGACTGGTGAACCATGTGCAGGGAGGACTTATTTGAGTCTAATTCTGTCACTCTCAGGAGCCCAGATTCCAAAATAGAACCCACTGATAAGGCATCAGTCTCTGGGGCTATCCCCCCTTATATAGGACCAGGGTGTCTCTGGAGCTCTCAGGAACCCCACCGAATGGGGTGATAGGCACTTAGATGTTCTATGAGCTCCTACTGAGATGTG
>JAKSZT010013308.1:416093-447399 GCA_026826555.1 Tolypeutes matacus | reverse complement strand
GGGGGGGGGTTCGTGGGGATTGGTTCAACCGAATATGCATGAAAGATATACAAAATCATTCAAAGGATCGGGGGATGGGGCAGGGTCACGATGGGTGGATAATCCCATTTCTTTGTATACTGATTTTGTCTACTAATGCTCTCTCTTTTCCTTCCTTCATCATTCTAACTTCTGCTTTCTGTTGTGGTTCTTACATTCCACCTTTCTTTATTTAGTCCTCAACTTTTCTCATTTCTATTTCTATTTTATCTATTCTGTTTTCTTTTTTAATTAACTTTTGTCTTTCTGTCTTTTCTTTTCTCTTTTTCTCTCTCCTTATTCTGGCCTTTTAAATCATCCTATATATTTTTCTCTATTCAGTTTCCCATTTCATTGTAGGTACTCCACTTTTTTATTCCTATTATTATACACTGCTTACATGAGTTAAATATTCATTTTACTAAGTCTTAGACAGTCCTCCTTCTAACTTTTACTATTATTATTACTATTATCCTCTTTCTTTTCTTAACTCTTTTACTTTCTCTGGCCCTAATCTTTTTCCTTCAAGGGAACATAGAAAACAGCAAAGAAGTAGAACAAGAAGAACAAAGTGTCAAAGAAAAAACTTAACACACACACAAAACCAGCAGCTAAATAAAACTCTAGAGTAGAGAGAGAAGCTAATCAACTGAATAAACTCATCAAGATAAAAAGATGACCAGAGGACAACAAAAAATTACAAACCATACTAAGAAACAGGAAGACATGGACCAGTCCAATGAATAATACACCACATTAACAACTTGAAGGAAAAAATCCACATGATCATCTCAATCGATGCAGAAAGGGCATTCAACAAAATCCAGCATCCTTTTTTTGATGAAAACACTACAAAAGATATGAATAGGAGGAGCATTTGTACCTCAGTGGTTGAGAGCCTGTTTCCCATGGATGACGTCCCAGGTTCAATCCCTGGTACCTCCTTAAATAAAAGATAAGAATAGAAGGAAAGTTCCTCAATATAATAAAGAACTAATATTAAAAAAAAAAAAAAAAAAAAAACATAGCCAACATCACTCAATGGGGAAAGGCCGAAAGCTTTCCCTCTAAGATTGGGAACAAGACAAGGATGCCTATTGTCAACACTATTATTCAACATTTTACTAGAAGTTCTAGCCAGAGCAATTAGACAATAAAACAAAATAAAAGTCATCTAAATAAGAAAAGAGGAAGTAAAACTCTCTCTATTCGCAGATGTCATAATCCTATATTTAGAAAATTCCAAGATGTTTATGACAAAGCTACTTGAGGTAATAAACGAGTTCAACAAATTGGCAGGAGACAAGATCAATGTGCAAAACCAGTAATGTTTCTGTACTCTAGTATTGAACAATATGAGAAGGAAGTCAGGGAAAAAAATCTCATTTGAAATAACAACAAAAGGTATCAAATACATAGGGATCAATTTTACCAAAGATGTAAAAGACGTGTATTCAGAAAACTACAAAACAATGCCAAAAGAAACCAAAGAAGACCTAAACAAATGGAAAGACATTCCATGTTCATGGATTGGAAGACTAAATATCGTGAAGATGTCAATCCTACCCAAACTGAATTATATATTCAATGCAATACCAACCAAAATGTCTCCAGCCTACTTTAAAGAAATAGAAAAGGCAATTACCAAATTTATTTGGTAGAAAAATAGCACCCAAATAGATAAAAAAACATCCTAACAAAGAAGAGCTATGTGGAAGAACTCTCACTCTCTGAACTTGAAAATATTGCAAAGGTACAGTGGTCAAAATATCATGGTATTGGTATAGAGATAGACACAATAATCAATGGAATAGAATAAAGAGTCCAGAAATAGATCCTCACTTCTATGGTCAACTGGGTTTTTACAAACCTACCAAGTCTACATTACTGTGACAAAACAGTGTCTTCAACAAATGGTGATGTGCAAACAGGATATTCATAGTTAAAACAATGAAAGAGGACCCCTATCTCACTCCTATACAGGAATCAACTCAAAATGGAAGAAAAACCTAAATATAAAAACAAGGATGATAAAAACTCCTAGAAGATAACATAGGGAAACATCTTCAAGAGCTGGTGGTAATTGCCAAAAGTTGGAATCAGCCCAGGTGCCCATCAACAGACGAATGGATAAGCAAAATGTGGTACATACATACAATGGAATATTACTCAGCTGTAAGAAGGAACAAAGTGCTAACACATGGAATAATGTGGATGAATCTTGAAGACCTTATGTTGAGTGAAGCAAGACAGGCACTGAAGGATGAACAGTATATGACCTCACTGATCTGAACTGAGGAAAGTGAGCAGTCTCTGAGAACCATTGTCTGAAAGATAGGTTAACAAGGGAGAGTAAGAGAAGAGCAGGCTTTGAGCCATCACTCATATGGACATAATCTATGGTAAAGGGATAGAGTGTGGTTGCATGTTGGGGGATGGGGCAGATGAGTGGTGGTGTTCCTGGGTTTGGTGGTGCAGCACTGGGGGGTGGGTGGATTAGGAAGGGCAGGTTCAAATCCCCAGGGCATGTAACTGTGAATCTTGACATTCCATGGGTCGGGAGAGGGTGGTATCATGTGCCCTGGGGGGCTGGGGGTAAGGGAACAGTCGAGATCTAATGGGGTGTTTGTTGGTCATGGGGAAGGTTTTTCATTACCTTACAGTAATGGACACAGGACATGGTAAATATCATCAAAATTATTAAACTGTTATCATCTAAATTGTAAACTATACTGTAAATCATTGACAATGTTTAGTTGCTATATTTTGCTTTCTGTATAACAGTTATAACAATGCTAACATCCAAAAAAAAGGAGGGGGTGTTAATATGGGGTGGGGAAGGGGGGGGTGGTTTGGTATCTGGGAGTCTCCGGCACTCCATGTGTGACTTTGCTGTGACCTAAAACTTCTTTGAAAATTAAATGAAAAATTGGGAGACAATGGGGATTGAGAGGGGGAAGATGTCACGGCACACTGGACATCCGATAACAAGTGATAAAAGGAAGGAAAAAAAATGAAAAGAGAAAGGGGAAAAAAAAGAATATATATATATATATTTAAAGGCATTTCCTTTGCTTTCTTGCCCATTTTTTTTAATGTCCCAATCCGCTAATTATATTTTGTTTTGGGTTTTTTTTTTGTTTGTTTGAATATTTGTTTTTTTTTTCTTGTTTTATTTCTCCTTCTTTTTTTTTTCCCCTGAGTTTCCTTATGTTTGTCTCTTGCATGTAAGCTTTTCATAGTTGTTTCTATGATTATTATTTGATTTGATTATTTTATGGACTACGTGTTCATGGAGGATTTGGATCACAGAAGGGTTACAATGGGTACTGGAGTGGATTATTGGTGTGGGGTGTCTGGGAGGGGGGATTCATGGGAATTAGTTCATCCGAATATACCTGAAGATATACAAAATCATTCAAAAGATGGGGCATGGTCACGATGGGTGGACAATCACACAATAAATTAGGGAATCTGAATTCTTAGCCTGGAGAGCTCTGCCACAGTCTCCAAGGGAGCAGAAATAGTCCTCTGAGTGTAGGGACAGTATCTGTCAAAAGAGGATGACCCACTGATGTGTTCTTTTTATTGATGACTACCCTTGTGAGTCTTTGCTCTTGTAACTGAGACTTAGCCTGCAGTTGTGGGGTGCCTAAGGGTTGCCACCTGAGAGCCTCCTTGTTGCTCAAATGTGGCCTCTCTCTAAGCCAAACTCAGCACATGATTGCATTACCTTCCCCCCAACGTGGGACATGACTCCTGGGGATGAGCCTCCCTGGCAACGAGGGATTAATACCAAGTGCCAACTGGCAACACAATTGGAAAAAGACCTTGAATAAAAGGGGGAAAAAGTAAAGACAAATGAGTTCAAGTGGCTAAGAGACTTCAAAGAGAGTAGGGAGGTCATCCCAGAGGTAACGCTTACGCACACCTCAGTAGGAGCTCATAGAACATCAAAGTCCATATCACCCCACACAGAGGGGCTCCTGAGAGCTCTGGAGACACCCAGGTCCTATATAAGGGGGGATAGCCCCAGAGACTGATGCCTTATCAGTGGGCTCTATTTTGGAATCTGGGCTCCTGAGAGTGACAGAATTGGACTCAAATAAGTCCTCCCTGCACATGGTTCACCAGTCCCTTCTATTCAAACCTATATGTGATGCTGGAGTTTTTAGGTATACTTCCAGAGACTGGAGCCTCTGGCCTACCTATGTGCCAGGTGTGCATGGAATCTCGGTGGAGCTGCAACTCCTACCCTACAGCTCAATGGACTCATCCAAGTCACCTGGCGAGGAGACAACGATGGGCAACGGCCATCCTAGGGAATGGAGAGGGCTTGCATCTGCAGGCAGGATCATCCCACCCACCATATCCATGGGATATAAGCCCTCTCTCACTTGGAGGTGGAGTGGACATCACCATCCCAGTCTCCTCAGGATTGGGGGAATAACTATGGGCTAGAGTGGACTTGATGGTATTCTATTGTACACATATGGTGATTCTAGCAATGGAAGAAATTATAACAATGAGGTGGAGCCAGTGGCCACTTGACACTTTTGGGGCAGGGAGGGGACAAGTAGTTGAAATACAGGGGCTTCTGTGGGATTTGGAGGTTGTCCTGAGTACCGTTGTGGCAACAGATGTAGGCCATTTTAAATCAGCACACACCACTCAGAACTGTGTGGGAGAGAGTGTGGTCTATGATGTGAACTGTGGTCTATGGTTGGTGGCAAGGCCCCAGGATGTGTAAATCCATTGAGGATGGTGGGCCACACTTGTGGGATATGTTTGTGTGGGATGTGGTGGGAGGTGTGGAAGGTGGGCAACATGGGAATCGCAGGGAGTTCTGTGTAATATTTTCAGTAATCTAAGCACCTCTTAAAATAGATTTATATGTATGTAAATAACATTTTTGTAAGCAAATGCACATATATGCATATATATTTATATATCATTTTACCAATAGTGGTATGTACTGTGAAAATTTTGATTTTTTCCCACAATAAAAAATAAATAAATTAAAAAAAAAAAAAGAGGTAGTGGTAGATGGGAGTCTTTTAAATCTTACACTCAAAGCTGAAGCAATAAAATAAAAAATAGATAAATGGGACCTCCTGAAAATTAGACACATTTGCACCTCAAAAGACTGTCAAAAAGGTGAAAAGACAGCTAACTCAATGGTTGAAAATATTTTGAAACCACATACCTGATAAGCATTTAATAGCCACAATATATATATTCTACAACTCAACAATCAAAAGACAAATGCCCCAATTAAAAATTGACAAAAGACTTGAAAAGACAGTTGCCCAAAAATGCAAATGGTGAAAAAACACATGAAAAAAATATTCAACATCACCAGCGATTAGGAAAATGTAAATCAAAGCTACAATGGGATATCATTTCACACCTCTTAGAATGGTCACTATTAAAAGTAAAGTAAACTACATGCATTGTAGAGGATGTGGAGGGATAGGAATGCTTATTCACTGTTGTTGGGAGTGTAGGAAGGTGTAGCCACTGCAGAGCACTGTTTGGCACTTCCTAAGGAAGTTGAGTATAGATTTGCCACATGACCTGACAATACCACTACTAGGTAAACACCCAGAAGAACTGAGAGCAGCGAACCAAACAGACATCTGCATAGCAAGCAGCATTATTCATAATTGCCAAAAGATGGGATCAACCCAGGTGTACATACGGAGATAAATGGATAAACAAATTGTGGTGTATACATATAATGCTGTAGCAGTTTGACATTATTTATGAATTCTAAAAATAGATATTGGATTATGTTTGTAAACTGGTCTGTTCCTCTGGGCATGATTAAATTATGATTAGGGCTTTGATTGGGCCCTTGGTGGGTGGGGACTCACAGAGAAAACTACACGGCAGAGAAGAGAGTTGGAGTTTTAATGCTGGAGCCCTGGGAAGTAAGCACACAGAGAAGCAGAGCAGCTGAGCCTGGAGAAAATCAAGCCCCGGGGAGAGAGACAGAGCCGGTAGCCTGATAGTCTACAGTTGGCCTTGTGGAGACAGCAGAGCAGCTGATCCTGGAGAGAAACAAGCCCTAGGAAGAGAGGAACCCAGGAAGCCTGAACTCTTGGCAGATGTCGGCAGCCATCTTGCTCCAACACGTGGCAACAGATTTTGGTGAGGGAAGTAACTTATGCTTTATGGCCTGGTAACTGTAAGCTCCTACCCCAAATAAATACCCTTTCTAAAAGCCAACAGATTTCTGGTATTTTGCATCAGCACCCCTTTGGCTGAATAATACAATGGAATATTATTCAGTTGTAAGAAGAAATGAAGTCATGAAGCATATGACAGAATGAATGAACCTCGAGGGCATTATGTTGAGTGAAACAAGCCAGACATGAAAGGACAAATACTGTATGATTGTGCTATTATGAACTAAATATATCGTGTAAACCCGTGGTATTAATAACTAGAATATCGGTCACCAGAAAATAGAATGAGGTTAGAGAATGGAAAGCTGATGTTTAAAATGTACAGAATTGGTTTAAAAAAAAGGTTTTTTGTAAATCTTTGGAAATGCATAGAAATGGTGAAAGCACATTATAGTGTTTGTACCTAGCAGTGTTAATATATGGGTATGATAGGGGATGGAAGGGAAAGTCTAAGATCATGTATATTACTAGAAGGAAAGCTAAAAATGTAACATAGGACTTATAGCATAGCAAAACCTCATGTGAAATACGAGTATGAGTAATATTGCATATACAAGAGTTTTTCTTTTTTTTTCTTTTTCTTTTTAAGTAAGATTTAGATTACATAAATGTTACATAAAAAATAAAGGGGATTCCCATATAACCCACCAGCTGTCCCTCCCACACTTTCCCCCATTAACAACATCTTCCATTAATGTGGTACATTTGTTACAATTGATGAACATATATTAAAGCATTGCTACTAACTATGGTCTATGGTTTACACTTTGCACCACACAATTTTTTAGGTTTTGACAAAATGTATAATGGCCTGTATCCATCATTGCAATGTCATGCAGGACAATCCTAATGTTCCAAAAATGCCCCATGCTACTCTTATTCTTCTCTTTCCCTCCCCTCAGAAACTCTGGTGGCCACTGCCTTTATATCAATGATACAAGTTCTTCCATTGCTAGACTAATAATAAGTCTACTTTAGTCCATAGTTGCATTCGCCCCTTAGGTCAGTTCATTCCTCAATCTTGAGGATTTGGGGATGATGATGCCCACGCTGTTTCTGACTGAAAGGGGGCTTAGATCCCATGGGGCAGATGGATGGAACTGTCTTGCTTGCTGTTGTAGATACTCTGTTTTTTGGGATGGGCATTGTCCATCATCATCCTTTTGTTAGTTTTCCTGGGAGAGTCCAATGAACTGGAGAGTAGGTGTTGCGACTCAACCAGCATATGAACAGACCAAAGATTTAAGTCTCTGGGACATATATTTAACTATGATGGATACAGACCATTATACACTTTGTCAAAACCTATAAAATTGTGTGGGGCAAAGTGTAAACTATAATGTAAACTATAGACCATGGTTAGTAGCAATGCTTCAATAAGTGTTTGTCAATTGTAACAAATGTACCACACTAATGAAAGATGTTGTTAATGGGAGAAAGTGTGGGGAGGGTATAACAAAATGGGGGAAAGTGTGTGGGGGGGAGAAGGTGTAACATTTATGCAATCTAAAGCTTCTTTAAAAATAATAATAAACAGACAAAACAAAAAACAAAAAAAAATTAATACTAACTCTAGTCCATATCTTAATTTTGGTGTACTTTTCTCACAAACCATCTGTGACAATTTGAGATTACGAATCCTAAAAAGACAAAGATTATGTTTGTAAATGAATCTATTCCTCTGGGTGTGATACCCTTTGTATTAAATTCAGTGAGGGGACTCTTATTAAGTTTACTTGATAACATCAATTTGGGGCTTCTGATTGGGCTATGTCAGCAAGGCGTAACTTGGGTTGAGACCCCGCCCCCTTGGTGGGATGTCTAAAGAAGACAGGAAGAGAGAAAGCTCTGCCATTTTTATTCCTGGGGTGCTGTAAGAGAGAACTTTGCCATTTTGATCCTGCCATGTGACATAAAGGAGAAGGCTCAAACAGCTAAAGCCCTGGGGAGAGATGGACCATTTCCTTAATAGCTTACAGCTGACCTTGGGAAGAGAGCCAAGACTGATACAGGTAGTCCTGAGAGACAAGCCCTATGCCAGGAGAGAGAGGAATGGAAGCTTGAAGGGGAAGGAGAGACCAGGCAGAGATCAGCAACCATCTTGTTTCAACAGGTGGCAACTGACTTTGGTGAGAAGGCAACCTTGAGTTGGACTCTTTACAGCCTTGTAACTGTAAGGTTTTATCCAGATAAATACACTTTATAAAAACCAACAGACTTCTGGTACTTTGCATTAGCACCCCTTTGGCTGACTAATACAGAATTAGGTACCAGGAGTGGGTTACAGTCTGTTGCAATTACCAAAAATGCTGGAACGGTTTTGTAAATGGGTAAAGGGTATTTTTCAGAGGAATTGTGAGATGCTTGATGAAAAGGCCTAGATTGCTTTGAAGAGACTTTGCAGGAATATGGATGCTAAAGAGACTTTTGATGAGGCCTTAGAGGTAAATGGTGAAATAATTATTGGAAACTGGAGGAAAGGTGATCCATGTTTTAAAGTTGCGGAGAACTTAGCAAGATTGACATCTGATGTTATATGGAAGGCAGAATGTGAAAATGGTAAGGTTGGACATTTAGCTGAAGAGGTTTCCAAAGTAAACTTGGAGAATGTAGCCTGGCTTCACCTTGCAGTTTATAGCAAAATGTGAGAGGAAAGAGATAAGCTAAGAACTGAATTGCTGGGCACAACAGAATCAGAATCTGATTCCAGAAATTTCAAGCCTCTGAAAATCAAACCCCTAGAAAATAGTGCCACATTTGAGGAATTAACTAAACTTGGAACTTATAAGTCAGGATTGAAAATGCAGTTATCCAGTAACTTGTGGAAAGTCTTATTGTCTGATGGCTTAGAACCCTGCTTCCTGAATGCTAAACCAACATGCTTTATGTAAGATCTGTATTTAAAAAAACCACTGTCAGCCTAGGCTAAGAGGGTCATGGGAGGGAGAGATGGAAGGGAAAATGGCTTTAAGAGGAAAACTATGGGAGCTGACATCTGAATTAAGGCATCTCCTTGGGCCAAGAGAGGGACCCCACCCATGTGTACAGAGAGGGTGAGTTTGCCCCAGCATTTGAAGAGGGTGGGTGTTCCAGTCCATTGTTCAGGGAGAGCTTGTCTGCCTCAGGCTACAAAGAGGGTGAAGCACATTCCCCCCATGGTTAGGAAGAGTCAGGTCATCAACCCACTACTCTTAAGGGGGTGGGTCTATTCCCCGTAGTTTGGGGAGAGTTACATCACCACCTCACTTCTCTAAAGGGAGTGGGCCTGTTCACTATAGGTTGGGGAGAGTAAGGTCACCACCTCACTCCTCTGAGGGAGGTGGGACTGTTCCCCATAGATTAGGTAAGGCAAGGTCATTACCTAACTGTTCTGAGGAGGCTGAGCCTGTATGCTACCTCACTACACTAAGGGAGTTCAGACCGTACCCCATCACCCCAACATTCTTAGAGGGTGAGGTCTGGAGCTCGGTCACCACCCAGAAGTTTGATGAGGGTAGAACCAAGAAAATGGCCATTGGGCAAGCCTGTGGAAATGATGGGCCCTCATGAGGCCATGAGGAGAAGAAGAAACCATAATCTTAAGAATGACTCTCAGACTTTTAAATCTAACAGAGTATACCCTACAGTTTTCAGAACTATTGGGGACCTGTGATACATGTTTCCCTCCCAGATTTTCTTTCTGGTAATGCAAATGTTTATCTTATGCCTGTGCCTCATTTGTATACTGGAAGCAGATTACTTGTTTTGCAAATTTCACAGGTTTACAACCAGAGGGAACTTTTTGACCCAAGAAAAACCTTATTCCTATAAATGATTTTTATGTGATTTTGTACTTAACATTGCTGCTTAAATGATTTAAGGTTTTTTGGAATATTGTAATACCTTTTTGGGATTCAGAGGGTGGAGCATGACAGTTTGAGATTACTGATGAATCCCAAAAAGACAAAGATTATGTTTGTAAACTATCTATTCCTCTGGGTGCCATACCCTTTGATTGTATTAAATTCAGTGAGGGACCTCTGATTATTTACTTGATAAAATCAATTTAGGGCTTCTGACTGGGCTATGTAAAAAAGGCGTAACTCAGGTATGGTCCATGCCCCCTTGGTGGGCTGATATAAGTGGACACTCACTCAATAAGCCACACAGGAAGAGAGAGAACTCTGTCATTTTGTTCCTGGGGCGCTGGAGGAGAAAACTCTGTCATTTTGATCCTGCCATGTGACAGAAAGGAGAAGGCTTAAACAGTTAAAGCCCCAGGGAAGGATGGACCATTTCCCTTATAGCTTACAGCTGACCTTGGGAAGAGAGCCAAGACTGATACAGGTAGTCCTGAGAGACGAGACCTATGAGAGGAGAGAGAGGACTGGAAGCCTGCAGGGGAAGGAGAGACCAGAGATCAGCGACAGACTTGATTCAATATGTAGTAACTGACTTTGGTGAGAAGACAACTTTGAGTTGGACTTTATATGGCCTTGTAACTGTAAGAATTTACCCCAAATAAATAGCCTTTATAAAAACCCAATAGATTTCTGGTACTTTGCATCAGCCCCCTTTGGCAGACTAATATACCATCTTATTATTAACACCATGTATTTATTTCTTTCGTTTTTTTATTTTTTAAAAAAATACTTAGATTACATAAATGATACATAAAAAATGTAGAGGATTCCCTTATGCCCCACTCCCTACCCCTCTCACAATTTCCCACATTAACAACATTCTACATTAGTGTGGGACATTTGTTATAATTGATGAACACATATTGGAGCATTGCCACTAAGTGTGGATTATAGTTTACATTACAGTTTCAACTCTTTCCTGCACAATTTTGTAAGTTATGACAAGATATATAATGACCTGTATCTGTCATTGCAACATCATTTAGGACAATTCCAATGTCCTGAAAATGTCCCCATATTACACCTATTATTCCCCACTCCTTCCCCTCAGAACCTCCGGTGGCCACTGCCTCCACATCAATGATAAAAGTACTTCCATTGCTAGAATAACTATAAATTTATAACAGAATACCAGCAAGTCTTCTCTAGTCCATAGTTCATTCCCCAATCCTAAAGATTCTGAGATGGTGATGCCCACTCCAGCTCTTATTGAGAGAGGACTTAGATCCCATGGGGCAGATGGATGGGACTCTCTTGCTTGCCGTTATAGATGCTGTTCCTTGGGATGGTCATTGTCCATCATCATTTCCTTGTTAGTTGTGCTGGGTGAGTCCAATGACTCAGGGCTGACTGGCACATGAAAAGACCAAAGATTCACTTGGACATAAACTTATAAACTCTAGTACTAACTATAGGTTCAAATACAAAGGGCAAAAGAGCCATGTGCAGGGAAACCACAACTGAGTCCAAATCTGTCACACTGGGGAACATAAATTCCAAAGCAGGGCCCACTGAGAGGGCACCAAACTCCTGAGCTGTCAGCCCTGTCTATAGTGTCTGGATGTCTCTGGAGCTCTCAGGAGCCCTGCTATTTCAGGCAATATTTACTGTGGCAGTCAATGAGATCCTGACGAGATGTGCAGAAGCGTAACCTCTGAAATGACCTCCCAACTCTTGAAGTCTCTTAACCATATAAACTCATTTTTCTTTACCATTCCCCCTTTTGGTCAAGGTCTTTTTCCAGTTGTGATGTATTTATATTGTAAACGTGAGAATATTCTCATATTTGTACTGTTAACCACAGTCCATCATCCACATCAGGTTTTACTGTGTGATACAGACCCACATCTTGTACAATCCATCCCAGATGTACACTCAGTGGCTCTCAACTTCACCACAGAGTTGTGCTGTCATCACCTCAGTCAATTATAGAACATTTCATAGCTCCAAGAGGAAAAGTCTCATACCCCTTTATTCCCCCATATTGTTGACTCTTCACATTGATATAAAAACTTCTTTGCCATTGCTGCAAAAATATTACAATGTTACTGTTAACTATAAACCATAAGTTACATTAGTTGTATTTTTCCCATGTATCTTCATAATCATAACACCTTGTAATAGAGATGTACATTTGTTTTAGTTCACAGATTAACATTTTTGTTTTTGTATTATTAACACAATCCTCATCCACCACTGAATTCACTATGTTATAGAGTCCACAGATTATCCTTTAGCTTTCTTTCAATTGACATTTACATTCCTAGACTGCTCTTTTCAGCAACCGTCACCTTTATACATCAGCAGTGATGTACTACTCACTATAATGTGTTACCATCAACTCTATCCATTTCCACACATTTACAATCAACCTTATTAATAATTCTACATACATTAAGCATCAGATCCTCCTTCTCAACCTTCATTCTATCTCTTATTAACCTATACTTTAAAGTTTAACTCCATGAGTTTACTCATCATATTTAGTTCATATTTGTGAGACCATACAATATTTGTCTTTTTGTGTCTGTCTTATTTCATTCAACATAATGTCCTCAGGTTTCACTCATGTTGTCAAATGCATCCTGACTTCATTTCTTCTTACAGCTGAATAGTATTTCATTGTTATGCCACATTTTGTTTATTCAAAATTTTATCCATCAAAATTTGATGAACACTTGGGTTGTTTTAGCAATTGTGAATTATACCACCATGAACATCAGTTTACAAATGCCAGTTTGCATTCCTGCTTTCAGTTCTGAAAATATTCCTAGTAAAGGCTTGCCAGATCATACAGCAGTTCTCTATTTAGCTTCCTGAGGAACCGTCAAACTGTCCTCCACAGATGTTGCACCATTTTACATTCCCACCAAGAGTGGAGGAGTGTTCCTATTTCTCTACATCCTCTCCAACACTTGTAGTTTTCTGTTTTATTTTTGATAATGGTCATTCTATAAGGTGTGAAATGATATCTTATTGTAGTTTTGATCTGCATTTACCTAATATTTAGTGATCTTTTCATGTGCTTTTTGGTCATTTCTATTTCCTCTTTGGAAAAATGTCTCTTCAGTCTTTTGCCCATTTTTTTTTAATTAATTGTTTTTTTTTATTTTAAAAGATGCTTAGATTACATAAATGTTACACAAAAATTACAAGGATTTCCATGTTCCCCACCTCCCACACCTCCCATAACATCCCACATAAAAATCTTTCACTAGTATGGCACATCACCTGCAATGGATATACATATCCTGAGGCTTTGCCATTAAGCACGGATTATAGTTCTCATTGTAGACCACACTCTCTCCCACACAGTTTTGCATGTTATATGCTGATGTAAAATGGCCTATATCTGTCATTGTAATGTCACTCAGGATAATTCCCAAGTCCTGAGAAAGCCCCTGTATTACAACTGCTTTTCCCTCCCCTGCCCTGAAAGCGTCCAGTGGCCACTGGCTCCACCTCCCTGTTGTAATTTCTTCCATTGCTTGAATCACAATATGTCTACAACAGAATACCAGTGAGTCCACTCTAGTCTATAGCTCTCCCCCCAATCCTGAGGAATTTGGGATGGTGATGTCCACTCCACCTCCAAGTGAGAAAGGGCTTATATCCCATGAATACAATGGATGGGATTATCCTTCCTGCAGCCACAGACTCTCTCCATTCCCTGGGGTGTTTTGCCCATTTTTTTTATTGGGTTGCTTGTCTTTTTATCCTTGAGTTGTACGATCTCTTTATATAACATGGAAATCAAACATGGATATGTGGTTTCCAAATATGTTCTCCCATTGAGTAAGCTGTCTTTTCATCTTGAAAAAAGTCATTTGAAGCACAAAAGTGTTTAATTTTGATAGTTACTTCCATAATTTTCTTATTTCCCCATTGCCAGACTGGGACACAGGAGCCCTTTCTCTAATCCAGCACCTTCAGAAATGCCCCATCTTATGGGGGGGGGGAAGCCCTCTAGTGAATGGTCTGGGATAGTGGAACATCCAGACAAAGGGAAAATGGATAACTTCACACAGTTTCAGGGCTTTCCTATCCCCAGAGAGGTATGTCCAAGTGCTGGTTGCATCTTTGTTCAGTCAAGGGACAGGAAGAAGGGCGGGGGAGGAGTTGTAAAGAAAGAAAGGAACTTCCCACAGGAGGGGTTTAGGAAGAGGAGGATGATCATTTGTTCAGACTTTAGCTACAATAAGGCAAATTCCCCAAACCCTGCCTGGACTGTCATCTTTTCTCCTCCTTCCACCCTCCAATGCCAACACAGGCCAATTTTGGAGGGAAGAAACCTCCCCTTTCTCTGACATTTTATAGCCCTAGGAATTTGGACCTACAGGTTAGAACCTAATCACTGTTTGCTGTCCAGAAGGTGCAACGAGGAGGCCTTGGCTGAGAAGACCTCAGGGCTGAGGTCCTTGCCCCTATGATCTCCTTCACAACCTCTCTCCACCCCTCCACAGCCTTCCCCCACCCCACCCCCACACACAGCATGTCCTGGTCCTAGGCTCAGCACATAGTAAGCTGTCAATAAATACTGACTAAAAGACATTTCTATTATTCCCCATCCTGCAACCATCTTCACCCAATACCCTCCTTCAAATCAATCCCAACTTCTGTGTTCCATAAGTTTGTCTCTGGGTAAGGGAAGGACGCTGTTGCAGGGTGTTTGAATTTGCAGGCTTCTGTCATGGGAGCAGTGTGGGCTCTAGCTGGGCTCCAGCTGTACGGCCTTTCCCTACCACAGAGCCTTCAGACTGGCCAAACCAACCTGCTAATGCCCTTGCACCCTGCCAACTGGAGCTATTAAGAAGTCCAAAAAGGGTACAGGATAGAAAGGTCTGCTTTCAGCATACTGAAACCTTCCACCCACCATCCTCATGGCACAGATGGGGAAACTGTAGCCCAGAGAAGTCAGGGACTTGTCCAGGAGCCACAGCAAAACTAGAAAAACAGTACTAGAACCCAATGTTGCTGACTTCTGGTCCAGTGCTCTTTTCACAACACCACAGTTTCTTCCCTTACAGAATTAATAATAACTAACATTTATTGTAGGCTTACTATATGCCAGGCCTATCCTAAGTGTTTTACTGCACTAACTCATTTAATCCTCATAACAAGCTGATGAAGTAGGTAGTTATTATTATCCTGGTTTACAGATGAATAACTTGAGACACTCTTGAAGTGAGAACTGGAGCCAGAAACCACAAAAGTCCAATGAGAGTCCAGCACTGCTTTTGGAGGAGCAGAACTGTGCTCCCAAAGAATGAAAGTGAGGAGACAAGTAAATCAGTCAAGCAAACTTTAGTGTCCATCAATCAGAGGATTTTCCCTAAAATCTAGTTGAGATCAGATGTTCTTAGAAGAAAGGGAGCTTTAATTGAAGGGAGGGGCAAAAGGTAAGGGAAAAAATGATGGAGGCTGTTGGCAGAAACTAGGCTTTAGGATTGTCTGGTTTGGGTAATAATCATGGCCCAAGGTCTGTGTCCTATATGTATATATACTCTAGCCCCACCCCCAACTCCCAACCAAATCCCAACCACCTCCTACCACCAGGGCCATGAATAATGACTGTACAACCTCCCTTACATCAGGCTTCAAGGTCCTCGGCCTGAGGGCCCAACCTTCCCTATCCCTCTTTATCTTCCAACAGTCCATTCTGTTACCCCCTTCTGCCCAGTCTAGCTTGCAGAATGGTAGTTGAAAAGACCAATGTAGCAAGAAGCAGATTGAGGCAAGGAAGAGGAAAACTGGGAGGAAAGGAATAAGTGGTTTGTTGGAGGGGTCTACTTCCAGAAAACCAGAGAGAGTCTGGAGTAATGATGTTCTGATCACTGCATCTAATGAGTTATGAATAATTTCCTTCTCCTTCAGAGGGAAGCTGTTGAAGTTCAAGGATAAAGAACAATTTAAGGATTTCATAATTCTTTCCCTCTGTGTCACTCACTGATTTTCATCCCATGACCCCACCTGTATACTTTTTCCCTGTGTACTTTTACTTTCCCTGTTCGTTTTTAAGACAGGCAATGTTTTTTCTAAAATGGTCTAAACTGTGTTGTTTTTATTTTAATGTACACAGCTGTACTTTAAGGAGCTCAGCTGTACTTTTAATGAGTGTTTTCTGAGACAGTACTCAGATGCTCTAATAAAGGAATAAGATATGGGAAAGATGGACCTATTTAGATCAACCTATTTAGATCGACCTATTTAGAAGATTATCTTTAAGGCTAGACTGAGTTTGGCTTCAGGTGCGAGGCAAGGATGGGCACCACTGGATCACAGGTCCAAAATCCAGTAGTGACTACAGATGGCTACAATAGTTTAAGGCACTGAGAATCAAACTCAGTGTGGGAATTTGTGGGGAACCACTATGGATGACTGATGCCACTAATGATGCTCTTCCCTCTCACAACCCAGAAGGTCATGACCCAAAGAGGCATCCATAAAGGGCCGTGGGCACCCATGCTGTATCTTCCTTCCCTCACATATTGGTCCCTGCCCCCACAAACCTCATTTAAAATTGCTCAGGAAGAAAGGTTAAGCCATGAGCATTAAAAATGGCATTGGTCAGGGGATAGAGGGATTGAGAGGTAACTGCTAAGGGGTGTGTGTGGGGGGTCTTTTTAGAGTAATGAAAATCCTCTAATATTGATTGTGGTGATGAATTTAAAACTCTGTTATACCAAAATCTGCTGAATATAAGTTTTGCATGGATTGTATGATATATGAATATGACTCAATAAAATTTCTTTAAAAATGGCCTTGGAGAACAACCAGCAAGATGGTGGCAGAGTAAGGAGCTCCTAGGGTCAGCTCATGCTACAGGAAAGTTAGAAATCACCCAAAGCTATCTAAAGCACCTATTTGGGGGCTCCAGGAGACCAGAAAAGCATCCTGCAACATCCTTGAAAGAATGGAAGGAGGAGACTGCCCTTCGGCAGAGAAGATTCGTAAGTAGAGCACTCCACACCCAGGAGGTGGGTGCCCATCCTCCACTGGTGACACAGGCCACCTCAGAAGCTATTCCCTGGCTGGAATTGGAAGCTCCATTCCCCAAAAACGGGGAAGGAAGATGTGGTTGGGCACCAACATCAGCTATTGAATAGCAAATTCAGCGGGCTAAAGTATAATCCTAAGAACAGCTCAAGTTTGAACCTGTCCAAGTCAGAAAAAGACCAGTAGCCACCATTTTAACTCTGCTCCCGGCAGGGAAGTAGCATGGCCTGAAAATCACAGTGCTGGTAGGGACCAGCTTCTTTCCATCCAGACCAGATTGCAACTCTAGCATAAGCCCAAGCCCCACCTCCAGCAGGGAGGAAGCTGGCGGGACCTGTGCCAGCCATTCTGGGAAAATACAGGCCATGCCACAGAGGCTGGTGATCATCCTACTCTGGCGGTGCAAGCCACCTCATGAGCTCTTCTGTGGCTGGAGTTGGAAGCGCCATTTCCCAAAAACAGGGGAGGAAGAGACAGCTGGCCACCGACTTTAGCTGCTGATTAGTAAGTTCAGCTGGTTCAAGTAAAACTCTAAGAGCAGCTAAACTTTGAACCTGTTCAAATTGGAAAGAGGCCAGTACCTGCCATTCTGACTCTGCCCCCAGCATGAGGGGAAGTGGGGTTGATTGAAAATTACAGTGATGGTAGGGATCGGCTTCTTTCACCCAGATCAGGCTGCAGCCCTAGCATAGGCTTCAGCCCTAACTCTGGCAGCAAGGAAGCTGGCAGCACCTGCACTAGCCTCTCCAGAAAACTGCAGGTACATTCGGATGGCACAGACTGAATAGTCAGAAGTCTACCGGGGCAACTACAGTCATTCTGGGCCCACATGGCATAGATTGCTGCCCATACCTGCAGCTCCATCCCTGCCCCAGGCAGGGGAGGAAGGGGCGTGAAGCTGCATCAGTCTCTCTGAGCAACTACAGGAGGTCGTGACCATCACAACTTGGATTATTACACACAGCTGTGGCTCTGTCCCTACCCCTGGCAAAGGAGAAAGGTAGGAGAAGCTTCATTGGTCCCTGGGGCAATGCGGGCAGCTTAGCCTCCACAGCTTATAGCACCAACTACATCCTCGGCTCCTACAACACAACCAGCAAGGGAGAAAGAGCAAGAAAATCTTAAATGAAAGAGAGAAACTGCACCCAGAATAAATACAGCTAGTAAGCCAGATGCCAAGATACCAACAAAAAATTACAATCCATACCAAGAGATAGGAAAATATGGCCCAGTTAAAGGATCAAGATAGATGTGAGAAGAAAGATGGCATCAATTTAAAAGGGCACTCACTAACTCACTCTCGGGGGATGGCTGATTGGGGACAGGATCCTGCCTGAGTGGTCTGTGCTGGGGGTGCACGGAGCGAGAACCTTGGGGACATCAGTCTGGAGGGAGCTGGACGGTGAGGTGGATTGCTCAGGAAAGATTCGTAAGTTTTTCCCCTGCCTGTGGTAGTCGAAGCAGACGGCTGAGCCCCAACCTCAGGGGAAAAGGCTGGTTTGAGCCACGACTCCCAGCAAACTGGTGAGAGGGAGTGTTCTCCAAGAGTGGGAGGATTCTGGTGGAGGGTCAAGAGGGGTTTCCTTTCTGTGGATTTGGCTGCCTAGAACCCCTTGCAGCTTTGGGGAACAAAATAGCTGGCCTGAAGCAGCACCAGGCTGAGGGGAGTGGCGAATCTGCTGAGAAAGGTTGATTTACCTAGCTGCCCAGGATACGCCCCAAATCCCGCCAGCAACCCAGTGAGAGGGAGCATTCTCAGAGAGTGGGAGAGTTCTGACAGAAGGTGGAGAGGGGTTTCCTTCCTGTGGATTTGGCTGCCTGGACCCTCTCATAGCTTTAGGGGGCAGATAAGCCGGCTTGAAGCAGCTCCAGGCTGAGGCGAGAGGCGAATCTGCTGAGGAAGCCTGATTTACCTAACAGCCAGGTGTTACTGAGGCTTGGCTCCAGAGGGGGTGAAGTCAGCCAATTTTATCATTCTGCACTAACAAGCATCAGAGCTTCAGCTCCCCTGGGGAGGCCAGGAAGTGGGAAGTGCTTGATTAGTTTCCACGAACCTATTTAGGGTCCCCTTGGTGAAGGGGGTGGTCTAGAAGAGGCCTTCTTTGGGTTCCTTATTTCGCCAAAAAAAAAAAAGAGTCAGTTTAAAAATTAAAAAAAGAAAAAAATTTTAACTTAGTTTAATCGCTAAAATCTGCCTCAAAACCTGCAGATAGAACCTTGCAGGGCAATTGATTGATTAACACAAGCAGGCTGAGAGGTTTCACAAGGGCCCAAGAAGGAACACTGTTCTTCCTTACCTTTGTTTGACTGCTTGCTTTGTTTGACTGCTTGCTTTGTTTGACTGCTTGCTTGTGTGGTTCTTTGGTTTTTCTTTGTTTATTTGTTGTGTGTTGCTCTTCTTTCCTCTTTCCTCCTCCCCTTCTTTTTCCTTTTTTTTTTTTTTTCTTTTTTCTTTTCTTAGGCGCTGCTAGCTTCTCACTTCTTTGCAGTGCTTCTTCTTCCGTGATTTCCCACTCTCTGTCTATACTGATTTTGTCTCTCAATGCTATCTCTTTTCCTTCCTTCATCTTTCTGCCTTCTGCTTTCTGTTAGGGTTCTTACATACAACCTTTTTTCATTAGCCCACAACATAAGGGGGTCAATTTCTTTTCTATCTATTCTGTTTTCTTCTTTTTTATTATTAACTTTTTCCTTTCAGCCCTTTCTTTACTCTTTCTCTCTCTCTTCATCATTCTGGCCTTCTAAATCATATATTTTCTTAATTTAGTTTCCCAGTCCATTGAAGGTACTCCACTTTTTTTTCCTATTACCATACACTACCTACATGAGTTAAATATTCGTTTTACAAAGTCTTATATGGCCCTCTTCTAACTGTGATCAATATTACTATTATCATTCTTCCTTTCTCACATATTTCAAATCCTCTGGCCCTAATTTTTTGCCTTCAAGAGAACATAGAAAGAAGCAAAGAAATAAAATAAGAAGAACAAAGTATCAAAGAGAAAACTTAACATACACACAGAACCACCAGCTAAATAAAACTCTCAAGCAGAGAGAGAAGCTAATCGACTGAATAAACCCATCAAGATAAAATGATGACTAGAGGGCAACAAAAAATTACAAACCACACTGAGAAACAGGAAGACATGGATAATTCCAATGAACAAACTAAAACCAGGAAGAGATGTAGAACATCAAACAACTAATCAAAGCTTTCCAACAAATAACATGGACAAACTTAATGAAGTGAAGGAAGAGATTAAGAATATTAAGAAGACACTGGGAGAACATACTAAAGAAATTGTAAACATATATAAAAAGATAACGGATATGATGATGATCAATGGCACAATCCAAGAAATCAAAAGGACGCTGGATTCACATAACAGCAGATTGGAACAGGCAGAAGAAAGAATTAGTGATGTGGAAGACACTACATCTCAAATCAAATAGATAGTAGAACAGATAGGAAAAAAGATAGAAAAACTCCAGCAGAGATTCAGGGATCTAACTAACAACACAAACCGTACAAACATACGTATTTTAGGCATCCCACAAGGAGAAGAAAAGGGAAAGGGAACAGAAGGAGTGTTGAAGGAAATAATGGCTGAAAACTTCCAACCCTATTGAGAGAGATGGATGTACATGTCCAGGAAGCACAGCGCACCCCAAACAGTATAAATCCCAACAGGCCAACTCCAAGATATATACTTGTCAAAATGTCCAATGCTCAAGACAAAGAGAAAATACTCAAGGCAGCAAGAGAAAAAAGAACCATCACATATAGGGGAAGCACAATAAGATTAAGTGCTGATTTCTCATCTGAAACCATGGAGACAAGAAGACAGTGGTACGACATAGTAGAAGTACTAACAGAAAAAAACTTCCAGCCATGAATTCTCTATACAGCAAAAATGGCATTCAAAAATGATGGAGAGTTCAAAATATTCACAGATAAACAAAAACTGAGACTATGCCAAAAAGAAACCTGCACTTCAAGAAATACTAAAGGAAGTTCTACAAGTTGAAAGGAAAAAACAGGGGAGAGAGAGTTGGAGGAGAGTGTAAGAACAACTAAAAAGCAAAAAGAGAAATAAACACAACATATGACATACATTAACCTAAAAAAAAATGGCTGAAGTAAGAAATTCATTGTGAGTAATAACACTGAATGTTAATGGATTAAACTCATCAGTCAAGAGACCCAGATTGGCAGAATGGATAAGGAAATATGATCCATCTATATGCTGTCTTCAACAAACCCACCTTTGACCCAGGGATTCAAGGAGGCTGAAAGTGGATGGCTGAAAAACAATTTTACAAGCAAACAATAGCCAAAAAGGGGCAGGAGTAGCTATCCTAATATCACACAAAATAGACTTTAAATGTAAAACTATTGTAAGAGACAAGGAAGGACACTATTTATTAGTAAAAGAGGTAATCTCTCAAGAAGAGAGAACAATCATAAACATTTATGCACCTAATTGGGGTGCCTCAGAATCCATGAGGTAAACTTTGGAAAAACTAAGTGGAGAAATAAATGCACCTACAATTATAGTGGGGGACTGTAATACACCATTATCACCATTAGACAGAACATCTAAACAGAGAATCAATAAAGAAACAAAGACTCTGAATACTACATTAGAGGACCAGGACCTAATAGACATATACAGAACACCACGCCCAAATACAGCAGGATTTACATTCTTCTCAAGTGCATATGGATCATACTCCAAGATAGACCACATGCTAGGCCACAGAACAACTCTCAATGAATTCAGAAAGATTGAGAGTATACAAAGTAATTTCTCTGACCACAATGGAATGAAATTGTAAATCACTAAGGGCCAAGGGAAACAGATTAGACACAAAGATATGGAAGCTAAACAACATACTCTTAGACAAACAGTGGGTCAATGAGCAAATCTTAAAAGAAATCAGTAACTACCTTGAATCGAATGAAAATGACAACACAACATATCAAAACTTATGGGATGCAGCCAAAGCTGTACTGAGAAGGAAATTCATAGCCATAAATGCATATATTAAAAAAGAAGAAAGAACTAAAATTGAAGACCTAACTGCACACCTGGAGGAATTGGAAAAACAACAACAAACTAACCCCAAAGGAAGTAGAAAGAAAGAAATAACAAAGATTGGAGCAGAACGAAATGAAATAGAAAATAAGAAAGCACTGGAAAAAATTAACAAAACCACAAGCTGGTTCTTTGAGAAGATCAATAAAATTGACAAACCCTTAGCCAGACTAACAAAGAAAAAGTGAGAGTACATTCAATACCACAAAATAAGGAATGAAGAAGGGGCTATCACTACTGACCCACCAAAATAAAGAGTATCCTAAGTGGATACTTTGAAAAATTAAATGCCAACAAGAATGATAATTTAGAGGAAATGGACAAATTCCTAGAAACTCACAAACGGCCTACATTGACGAAAGAAGAAATTGATGAACTCAACAGTCCAATTACAAGTAAAGAGATAGACTCAGTCATCAAAAACCTCCCAACTAAGAAGAGCCCAGGACCAGATGGCTTCACAGCTGAATTCTACCAAACATTCCGCAAATAGTTAACACTAATCCTGCTTAAGCTCTTGCAAAAAATAAAAGTAGAAGGAATATAGCCTAAGTCATTCTATGATGCCAAAATTACCCTAATACTAAAGCCAAACAAAGATACTTCAAGAAAAGAAAATTGCAGACCAATTTCTCTAATGAACCTAGATGCTAAAATCCTCAACAAAATACTTGGTAATCGCATTCAAAAACATATCAAAAGAATTATACACCATTACCAAGTGGGTTTCATCCCGGGTATGCAAGGATGGTTCAATATAAGAAAATCAATCAATGTAATACACCACATAAACAGATTGAAAGAAAAAAAACCACATGATCATCTCTATAGATGCAGAAAAAACATTCGACAAAATACAGCACTCTTTCCTGATAAAAACACTGCAAAAGACAGGAATAGAAGGAAATTTTCTGAATATGATAAAGGGTATATATGAAAAACTGAAAACTAACATCATCTTCCATGGTGAAATCCTAAAAACCTTCCCTCTGAGATCGGGAACAAGACAAAAATGCCCACTATCACCACTCCTATTTAACATTGTCTTAGAAGTACTTACTTGAGCACTGAGGGAAGAAAAAGATATGAAAGGCATCTAAATTGGAAAGGAAGAAGTAAAAATTTCGTTATTTGCAGACGACACATTCCTATATGTAGAAAACCCTGAGAAATCTACAACAAAGCTTCTAGAACTTACAAAGGAGTTCGGTAATGTGGCAGACTATAAGATCAATGCTCAAAAATCAGAAGCATTTCTATACACCAATAACGAGCAATCTGAGGAGGAAATCAAGAAAAAAATACCATTTACAATAGTAACTAAAGGAATCAAATAGCTAGGAATAATTTTTTTTTTATTATGGGTAAAAATCAAAATTCTCACAATACATACAAACATGTGCAAAATGATATATAAATATATATATGCATATATGTGTATTTGCTTACAAAAATGTTATTTATATATATATATACATATATTTTAAGAGGTGCTTAGGTTACCCAAAATATTACACGGAACCCACTGGGATTCCCATGTTCCCCACCTCCCACACCTCCCACCACATCCCACACAAACATCTCCCACAGTGTGGCCCACCACCCTCAATGAACTTACACATCCTGGAGCCTTGCCACCAACCATAGACCACAGTTCACACTGTAGACCACACTCTCTCCCACTCAGTTCTGAGTGGTGTGTGCTGATTTAAAATGGCCTACATCCGTTGCCACAACAGTACTCAGGACAACCTCCAACTCCCAAAGAAGCCCCTGTATTTCAACTGCTCATCCCTAATGCTAGGAATAAATTTAACTAAGGATGCAAAGGACTTATGTACAGAAAACTACACAACACTGTTAAAGGAAATCAAAGAAACTTAAATAAATGGAAGAATATACCCTGTTCATGGATAGGAAGACTAAACATCATCAATATGTCTATCCTACCCAAACTAATCTACAGCCTTAATGCAATCCCAGTAAATATCAACACTTTATTTTTTAAGGAACTGGAAAAACTAACTACAACATATATTTGGAAAGGTAAGAGTCCCCGAATCGCCAAAGACATATTGAAAAAGAAAAATGAAGTTGGAGGTATCACACTACCTGACTTTAATACATACTACAAAGCTACAGTGCTCAAAACTGCATGGTATTGGCACAAGGATAGACATACTGATAAATGGAGCCGAATTGAGAGTTCTGATATAGATCTTCACATATACAGTCATCTGATATTCGACAAGGCCACCAAGCCCACTCAACAAGTGGTGCTTAGAGAACTGGATATCCATATCCAAAAGAATGAGAGAGGAACACCATCTCACACCTTATACAAAAATCAACTCAAGATGGATCAAAGATCTAAATATAAGAGTCAAAACCACAAAGACCTTGGAAGATAATGTAGGGAAGCACCTACAGGACCTTGTAATAGGAAATGGTTTCATGAACTTCACACCCAAAGCACGAGCAGCACAAGAAAAAATAGATAAATGGAATCTCCTCAAAATAAAAACTTCTGCACCTCAAAGGACTTAATCAAGAAAATAAAAAGGCAGCCTACCCAACAGGAGAAAATATTTGATAATCATATATCTGATAGGAGCCTAATATCCTTCATATATAAAGAAATCCTACACTTCGAAAATAAAAAGACAAACAACACATTTAAAAAATTGGCAAGGGACCTGAAAAGACACTTCTCCAAGGAAGAAATACAAATGGCTAAAAAGCACATGGAAAAATGCTCAACATCGTTAGCTATTAGGGAAATTCAAATCAAAACTACGATGAGATACCGTCTTACACCCATTAGAATGGTGGCTATTCCTCCTTGTTGCTCAAATGTGGCCTCTCTCTAAGCCAAATTCAGAATATGAATGCATTACCTTCCCCCCAACGTGGGATATGACTCCCAGGGATGAGCCTCCCTGGCAACAAGGGACTAATACCAAGTGCCAATTGGAAACACGACTGGTAAAAAAAAAACTTGAATAAAAGGGGGAAAAGGTAAAGACAAATGAATTCATGTGGCTAAGAGACTTCAAAGAGAATCGGGAGGTCATCCCAGAGGTAATGCTTTTGCACACCTCAGTAGGATCTCATAGAACACCAAAGTGAATATCACCCCACACAGAGGGTCTCCTGAGGGCTGTGGAGACACCCAGGTCCTATATAAAGGGCGATAGCCCCAGATATTGATGCCTTTTCAGTGGGCTATACTTTGGAATCTGTGCTCCTGAGGGTGACAGAGCTGGACTCAAATAAGTCTTACCTGCATATGGTCCATCAGTCCCTTTATTCAAACCTATATGTGAGGCTGGGGTTTGTAGATGTACTTCCAGAGACTGGAGCCTCTGGCCTGCCTATGTGCCAGCAGTGCCTGGAATCTCGGTGGAGCTGCAACTCCCACTCTACAGCTCAATGGACTCACCCAAGTCACCTGGTGAGGAGACGACGATGACAGACAACGACCATCCCAGGGAATGGAGAGAGCCTGCAGCTGAAGGCAGGATAATCCCATCCACCATATCCATTGGACATAAGCCCACTCTCACTTGGAGATGGAGTGGACATCACCAGTCCCCTCAGGATTGGGGGAAGAGCTATGGACTAGAGTGGACTTAATGGTATTCTGTTGTAGACATATTGGGATTCAAGCAATGGAAGAAATTATAACAGTGAGGTGAAGCCAGTGGCCACTAGAGGCTTTGGGGGCAGGGAGGGGAAGGGCAGTTCTAATACAGGGGCTTTTACAGGACTTGGGGATTTTCCTGGGTGACATTGTGGCGATGGATATAGACCATTTTACATCAGCGTATACCATGCACAACTGTGTGGGAGAGAGTGTGGTCTATGATGTGAACTGTGGTCTATGCTTAGTGGCAAAGCCCCAGGATGTGTATATCCATTGCAGGTGATGTGCCACACTAATGAAAGATGTTTATGTGAGATGTTATGGGAAGTATGGGAGGTGGAGATCATGGGAATCCCTGTAATTTTTGTGTAACATTTATGTAATCTAATCATCTTTTAAAATATACATGAAAAAAAAAAAAAAAAGAATGGCAGCTATTAAAAAAACAGCAGACTATAAGTGTTGGAGAGGATGTGGGGGAATAGGAACCCTCACCCACTGCTGGTGGAATTGTGGAATGGTCCAGCCACTGTGGAGGACAGTTTGGGGGTTCCTCAGAAAACTAACATTAGATCTTCCGTGTGATCCAGTGATTCCACTGCTGGGTATATACCCAGAAGAATTGAAAGCAAAGACACGAACAGATATATGCACACCAATGTTCATAGAGCCTTTGTTCACAATTGCCAAAAGTTGGAATCAATCCCGGTGCCCATCAACAGATGAATGGATAAACAAAATGTGGCACATACATACAATGGAATATTATTCAGCTGTAAGAAGGAAAAAGTGCTAACACACAGAATAACATGGATGAATCTTGAAGACCTTCTGTTGAGTGAAGCAAGCCATGCATTGAAGGATGAACAGTACATGACCTCACTGATTTGAATTGAGGAAAGTGAGCAGTCTCCAAGAACCATTGTCTGAAAGATAGGTTAATAAGGAAGAGAAACAGAAGAGAAAGTTGTGAGCCGTCACCCATATGGACAAAATCTATGATAAAGTGATAGAGTATAGTTGCATATTGAAGGATAGGACAGGTAGGTAGTGATATTACTGGGTTTGGTGGTGTAGGGTTGACAGGTGGGTAGATTAGGAAGGGTGGGTTAGAATACCCAGGATACTGGAGGGAGAGATAGGAGAGGGACCAGGTGAACACGGGATTTGTGGGTATGGGGTTGAAAGTGCAGGAGTGGGAACGCTCTTATGGCAATATGACAAGGTGTTGTCACTGGTTTAGGGTGTTGGTTGGGGGGGCATTCAGGATGGGGCACATCTGGAGAAGGCTTCTTGGGAGTGTGTGAGTGTTCATCCTGTCATAATGTGTTGTGTTGGGGAGTGGAGACCCATATGGTGAGTGGGAAGGAGATGGACCCCCATCTTTGGGAGGACCGATTCACCCAGAAACAGACAGGTGGGCGTCTCTTATGTACAAGGGTGGATCCTTATAGGGAAGGACAATCAGCGTATCAAGACCTCTTGTTGCATGTAACTATGAATCTTGTCATCCAATGAGTCAAGACAGGGGGATGTCATGTGCCCAAGGGAGATGGGGAGGGAGTAAAAGAATAAATCAAACAAGGGGTATTTAGTGGTCAGGGGAAATGTTTTTCATTACATTTCAGTGATGGACACAGGACATGGTAATATCAAAAATTATTAAACTGTACCATCTAGATTGTAAATTATACTGTAAACCATTGACAAGGTTAAGTAGCTATGTTTCACTATCTGTTTACCATCCACTATCTGTATACCATCCAATGCTACCATCCACAAAGAATAAGATTTTAATATGGGGTGAGGAAAGGGGGAGGAGGTTGGGTATATGAGAGTCTCTACTATTCTCTGTGTGACTTTGCTGTAATCTTAAACTTCGTTGAAAAGTAAATGAAAATTTTGGAGACACTAGGGAGTGAGAGGGGGAAGGAGTCACGGGACAGACTGGACACCTGATAATGCAGTGATAAAAGGAAAAGTGTTTAAAATTTTTAAAATTTTTTTTTTGTTTTTCCCATTTTTGAATATCCCAATCCTTTAATTTAATTTTATTTTTAGTGTCTTTTTAAGTGTCCACATATTTTGTCTCTTACATTTAAACTTATCATTATTATTTCATTTTCCTATTAATTGTATTTGGCTATTATATGGGCTCCATCTTTAAGGAAGGTTTGGATCACAGAAGGGTTACAACAGGGACAGGAGAAGATCATTTGTGGGGGGTGTCTGGGATGGCGGTTTCATGGGAGGAAGTTCACCTGAATTTACATAAAAGATGTATAAATTTGTTCAAATGTTCAAGGGGTGGGGCACGGTAACAGCGTGTGGAGAATCACTCAATAAATGAGAGAATACTGAATTCCCAACCTGGAGAGTTCTGCCACATTCTCCAAGGGAGCAGCAACAGTCCCCCAAGTACAGGGGCAGTGTCTGGCAAAGGAGGATGGTCCACTAATGGGTTCTTGTTATTGATGACTATCCTACGAGTCTTTGCTCTCAGAGTTGAAACTTAGCCTACTGTTATGGGGTGCCTAAGGGTTGCCACCTGAGAGCCTCCTTGTTGCTCAAATGTGGCCTCTCTCTAAGCCAAACTCAGCATATGAATGCATTACCTTCCCCCAGCATGGGACATGACTCCCAGGGATGAGCCTCCCTGGCAACAAGGGATTAATACCAAGTGCCAACTGGCAATACGAATGGAAAAAGACCTTAAATAAAACGGGGGAAAGGTAAAGACAAATGAGTTCATGTGGCTAAGAGACTTCTAAGAGATTCGGGAGGTCATCCCAGAGGTAACGCTTACGCACACCTCAGTAGGATCTCATAGAACAGCAAAGTGGATATCATCCCACACAGAGAGGCTCCTGAGGGCTCTGGAGACACCCAGGTCCTATATAAGGGGGGATATCTCCAGACATTGATGCCTTATCAGTAAGCTATATTTTGGAATCTGTGCTCCTGAGTGTGACAGAGTTGGATTCAAATAAGTCTTCCTTACACATGGTCCATCAGTCCCTTCTATTCAAACCTATATGTGGTGCTGGAGTTTGTAGATACTGGAGCCTTTGGCCTACCTATGTGCCTGGAATCTCAGTGGAGCTGCAACTCCTACTCTACAGCTCAATGGACTCACCCAAGTCACCTGGTGAGGAGACGATGATGGACAACGGCCATCCCAGGGAATGGAGAGAGTCTGCAGCTGCAGGCAGGATAATCCCATCCATCTTATCCATGGGATATAAGCCCCCTCTCACTTGGAGTTGGAGTGGACATCACCATCCCAGACTCCTCAGGACTGGGAGAAGAGCTATGGACTAGAGTGGACTTAATGGTATTCTGTTGTAGACGTATTGTGATTCAAGCAACGGAAGAAATTACATTGATGTTCAGCCAGTGGCCACTGGACACTTTAAGGGCAGGGAGAGGGAAAAGCAGTTCTAATGCAGGGGCTTTTTCGGGACATGGGAATTATCCTGAGTGACATTACAGCAACTGATAAAGGCCATTTTACATCAGTATATTACATGCAGAACTGTGTGGGAGAGAGTGTGGTCTACAATGTGAACTATGGTCTATGCTTAGTGGCAAAGCCCCAGGATGTGTATATCCATTGCAGGTGATGTGCCACACTAATGAAAGATGTTTATGTGGGAAGTTGTGGGAGGTGTGGGAGGTGGGGAACGTGGGAATCCCTGTAATTTTTGTGTAACATTTATGTAACCTAAGCATCTTTTAAAATACATATTTTTAAAACAGATCAAGATAAGCCTCCAGACGACATAAAGGAGTTGAGACAACTAATCATTGATGTGCAAGCAAATCTCCTTAATAAATTCAATGAGATAGATAAAGAGATTAAGGATATTAAGAAGATATTGGATGAGCACAAAGAAGAATTTGAAAGCATACATAGAAAAAGAGCAGATCTTATGGGATTGAAAGGCACAATAAATGAAATTAAAAATACACTGGAATCATATAATAGCAGATTTGTGGAGGCAAAAGAAAGGATTGCTGAAATGGCCTCTGAAAGTGAACATACAAAAAAAAAAGTTGAAGAAAAGAACGGAAAATTTGAACAAAGTCTCACGGAACTAAACGACAGCAAGAGACATGCAAAAATACATGTCAAGGGTGTTCCAGAAGGAGAAGAGAAGGAAAAAGGGGCAGAAGGAATATTTGAAGAAATAGTGGTAGAAAATTTCACAACCATGTTGAAAGACATAGATATCCATGTCCAAGAAGCACAACATACTTCCACCCGAATAAATCCAAATAAACCAAGACAGATACTAATCAGAACATCAAATGCCAAAGACAAAGAGAGAATTCTGACAGCAGCAAGAGAAAAGCAATGCATAATATATAAGGGAAACCCAATAAGATTAAGTGCTGATTTCTCATCAGAAACCATGGAGGCAAGAAGACAGTGGTATGATATATTTAAGATACTGCAAGAAAAAAACTTCCAGCCAAGAATCTAATATCCAGCAGGACTGTCTTTCAAAAATGAGCGTGAGTTTAGAATATTCACAGATAAACAGAAACTGAGAGAGTTTGTAACAAAGAGATCAGCTTTGCAGGAAGTACTGAAGGGTGTACCATAGTCTGAAAAGAAAAGACAAGAGAGAGAGGCTTGGAAGAGAGTATAGAAATGAAGATAATATCAGTAAAAGTAACAAAGCATCAAAAGAGTGGTGAAAATAAAATATGACTAATAAAACCCAAAGGTCAAAATGGGTGAAATAAGACCTGCCTTTAGAGTAATAACATTGAATGTTAATGGATTAAACCCCCCAATCAAAAGACACAGACTGGCAGAATGGATAAGAAAATGTGATCCACCTATATGCTGTCTGCAAGAGACTCACCTTAGACCCAAGGATAATAGATTGAAAGTGAAAGGTTAGAAAAAGATATTCCACACATGCAGTAATAACAACAAAAAACCTGGAGTAGCTATACTTATACTTAGTGTTTAAAAGATACTAGCAAGGAGAGGGGCCAAGATGGCGTTAGTGTAGGAGGGCACACACTGCAAGCTCCCAGAGCAAGGCGGATTGGGGACGGGGTCGTGCCCGGGGGTCTGTGCTGTGCACGCGTGGAGTGAGAGGCTTGGGACATCTATCTGCGCGGATCGGCGGCATGGACCGAACGGTGGAGATTCGTGAGTTTTGAGGCTGCCGGTGGAGGTTGGCACAGGCGGCTGAGCCCCGCGGTTAGAAAAAATAAAAATAAAACGGCCATTTTGAGCCGCGGGCGGGGCGAAAAAGTTTTATTTTCTGGGGATCTGGCTGCCTGGTGCCCCTTGGACCTTGTGTGAACAGAGCAAACGAGCTAATCAGCACCCAGTGAACCGGAGGGGGGATTTTGGTCGGGCAACGCAGCTGATTTCCCTAGCCACCAAGGGATAAGACCCGGGCCGCTGCGGAGCCAGGAGGAAGGGACACT
>JAKSZT010013308.1:346645-376093 GCA_026826555.1 Tolypeutes matacus | reverse complement strand
AAAATATATGTATATATATATATATATATAAATAACATTTTTGTAAGGAAATACACATATATGCATATATATTTATATATCAGTTTGCAAATGTTTGTATGTATTGTGAGAATTTTGATTTTTACCCATAATAATAAAAAAAAAGAAAAAAGAAAAAAAAGATGCTCAACATCACTAGCTATTAGGGAAATGCAAATCAAAACTACCAAGAGATGGCTCACAACCTACTCTTCTCTCTCTCTCCCTTGTTAACCTATCTTTCAGACAGTGGTTCTCAGAGACTGCTCACTTTCCTCAATTCAGACCAGTGAGGTCATATACTGTTCATCCTTCCATGCCTGGCTTGCTTCACTCAGCATAAGGTCTTCAAGATTCATCCATGTTATTCCATGTGTTAGCACTTTATTCCTTCTAACAGCTGAGGAATCCCTGTAATTTTTGTGTAACATTTATGTAATATAAGCATCTTTTAAAAAATATATATGTATATATATATATATATAATAACATTTATGTAAGCAAATGCAAAAAAAAAAAAAAACTACCATGAGAAATCATCTTACACCCACTAGACTGGAGGCTAATAAAAAAACAGGACTAGAAGTTTTGGAGAGGATGTGGAGGAATGGGAACCTTCATCCACTGCTGGTGGGAATGTACAATGGTCCAGCAATTGTGGAGGACAATTTGGTGGTTCCTCAGAAAATTAACTATAGAACTGCCATAAGATCCAGCAATTCCACTGCTGGTTATATACCAGAAGAATTGAAAGCAAGGACACAAACAGATATATGCACACCAATGTTCATAGCAGCATTATTCACTATTACCAAAAATTGGAATCAACCCAAATGCCCTTCAACAGATGAAAAGATAAACAAATTGTGGTATACACATACAATAGAATATTACTTGTAAGAAGGAATACAGTATTAACACACAGGTTAACATGGATGAATCTTGAGGACCTTATGTTGAGTGAAGTAAGCCAGGTATTGAAGGACAAATATTACATGACCTCATTGATATGAATTAAGCAAATCGAGCAGACTCAGAGAGCTATTGTCTGGAATATATGTTTACAAGAAATAGAAAGGGAGAAGAAGCTTGTGAGCCAACGTCCATGCGGACGTAATCTATGACAAGGTGAAAGTGTGTAGTTGGGCATTGAGAGGAGGGTATTGACACTATTAGGCTGGGTGGGGCAGATTTGATGGGTGGGTAGATTGGGGAGGGTGGGTTGAAAGGTCCATGGAACTGGGGGGAGGGTTGGGGGAGGGACCAGATGAAAACTGGGAATTTGCAGGTATGTGGTTGAAAGCACAAAGTTGGGAACGCTTTTATGGAAATATGACAAGGAAGGGTGACTGGTTTAGGGTGTTGGATGGGGGGACATTCAGGACAGGGCGCACCTGAAGTAGGCTTTTAGGGAGTGTGCAAGTGATCATTTTATCATAATGCATTGTATCAGTAGGTGGAGACCCACATAATGAGCGGGAAGGTGTTGGACTCCCGTCCTGGGGAGGATCAATATGCTCACAGGGGAGTCTCTTGAGATCATGGGCAGTTCCTAATAGGAGAGGACAAGCCAGCGTGTCAAGAGCTCAGTGTTGTTGCACATAACTATGAATGTTGTATCCAAGGAATGAAGTTGGGGGTTGCCATGGGCCCCAAGGGGAGGGGGAGAGAGAAATAGAATAGATGGAACAGAGGGTATTTAGTGGGCAAGGGAACTGTTCTACATGATCTTGCAGTGATGGACACAGGCCATGTTAAATATCATCAAAATTTATAAAAGTGTACCATCTAAGATATAAACCATAATGTAAACCACTGACCATGGTTAGTAGCTATGTTTCACTATTTGCATATCAGTTGTAACAAAGGTACCATCCACATATAAAAAGGTATTAATAAGGGAATGGGGAAAAGGGGGAGGGTGTTGGGTATATGGGAGTCCCCTGTATTCTGTATGAGACTTTATTGTGACCTAAAACTTCTTTGAAAACAAAATGAAAAAAGGTAAGGCAATGGGGAATAAATGGAAGAAAATGTCCCTGTACATACAGGACAAAAGATATTACAGTGATGAAAGGCAAAGTGTCAAAAAAATTTTAATATTTTTCATTATTTTTTCATTATTTTTTAATATCCCAATCTTTTAATTTTATTTTATTGTCAGTTTTTTAAATTTTTTTATGTTTTATTTCTTATATTTAAGCTTATCATTACTATTTCATTTTCTTAGTATTTGTATTTGGTATTTTATTGGCTTCTATTTTTAAATATATTGTTTTCTTTTTTTAAGGATACCTAGATTACACAAATGTTACACACAAAATATAGAGATTCCTATATGCCCCGTTCCCCACACCTCCCACACCCTCCCACATAAACAACATCCTTCATTAGTGTGGCACATTCTTTGCAATTGATAAACACATCCTTGGGCATTGCCACTGAGCATTGACCATAGTTCATTTTGTAGTTTACACTCTCTCCCACACAATTCTGCACGTTATGTGAAGATATAAAATGGCCTATATCTGTCATTGCAATGTCATTCAGGACAATTCCCAAGTCCTGAAAATGTCCCTGCATTACAACTGTCTTTCCCTCCCCTGGCCCCAGAGCCTCCAGTGGCCACTGCCTCCACATGCATGTTGTAATTTCTTCCATTGCTAGAATCACAACAAGTCTATTGTAGAATACCAGTAAGTCCATTCTAGTCCGTAGTTCATTCCCCAATCCTGAAGATTCTGGGATGGTGATGTCCACTCCACCTCTAACTGAGAAGGGACTTTGATCTCATACAGCCGATGGATGGGAATCTCTTGCTTGCAGGTATAGTCTCTCTCATTTCCTTTGCATGGTGGTTGTCAATCCTCACTTCCTTGTTAGTTGTCCTGGGTGAGTCCAATGAACAGGAAAGTAGGAGCTGCAACTCCGCTGAAGCTCAGAGCCCAGCTGGCACATGGACAGCACAAAAATTCAAGTCTCTTGGACGTACACCTACCAACTTCAGCACCAAGTATAGGTTCAAATAGAAGGGACAGATGATCCATGTGTAGGCAAGCCATAACTGAGTCCAACTTTGTCACTCACAGGAGCACAGACTCCAAAGTAGGGCCCACTGGTATTGGCTTCATTTTGAAAGAAACTTTGGATCACACAAGGATTACAATTGGGGCAGGGGAAGATCATTGGTGGGGGGTGTCAGTAATGGGGGAATACATGGGAAGAAGTTCACCTTATTTATAAGGTATATAAATCTGTTCAAATGTTCAGGGGGCATTGTCATAGTGGGTGGAGAGTCACACAATAACCAAGAGAATATTGAATTCCCATCCTGGAGAGCTCTGCCACGTTCTCTAATAGAGCAGCAACAGTGCCCCAAGTGCAGGGGAAATGACTGGCGAAGGAGGATGGTCCATTGATGGGCCCTTGATATTGATAACTAAGTTTGTGAGCCTTTCCTCTTGAGATTGAAATTTAGCCTACCGTTGTGGGGTGCCTAAAATTTGCCTCATGAGAGCTTCCTTGTTGCTCAGATGTGGCCTCTTTTTAAGCCAAATAAATAATGCATATAAATGCATTACCTTCCCCCAACATGGGACGTGACTCCTGGGGATGAGCATTCCTGGCACTGAGGGATTACTACCAAGAACCAATTAACAATTCAACTGGAAAAAACCTCAAATAAAGGGAAGGAAAGGTAAAAAGAAATGAGTTTATATGGCTAAGAGACTTCAAAGTTAGTCGGGAGATCATCCCAGAGGTAACACTTATACACATCTCAGCAGGATCTCATAGACTGCCAAAATGGATAATACCCCAAATAGTGGGGATTCTGAGGGCTCTGGAGACATTCAGGTCCTATGGTCAGGGCAGATAGCCCCAGAGTTTGGTGACTGGCCCTACTTTGGAGTTTGTGCTTCTGAGAGTGACAGAGTTTGGACTCAGTTACGGCTTCTCTACACATGGCTCATCTGACCCTTCTAATTAAACCTATACTTGGAGCTGGAGTTTATAAGTGTACGTCCAAGAGACTGGAATCTTTGGGCTTTCCGTGTGCCAGCTGGACCTGGAGCCACAGCGGAGTTGCAATACCTACTCTCCAGTTTATTGGACACACCAAGGACAATTAACAAGGAGGTGAGGATTGACAACCACCATACTAAGGAAATGAGAGAGCTTACAACTGCAAGCAAAAGAGTCCCATCCATTGGCTGTATGGGATCGAAGCCCCCTCTCAATTAGAGGTGGAGTGGACATCACTATCCCAGAATCCTCAGGATTGGGGGATGAACTATGGACTAGAGTGGAGTTATTGGCATTCTACTATAGACTTATTGTGATTCTAGCAATGGAAGAAATTACAACATGCATGTGGAGGCAGTGGCCACTGGCAGGTCTAGGGGAAGGGAGAGGGAAAAACAGATGTAATATAGGGGCTTTTTCAAGACTTTGGAATCTTCCTGAATGGCAGTGGAAAGACAGATATAGGCCATTTTATATCTTCACATAACATGCAGAATTGTGTGGGAGAGAGTGTAAACTACAAAGTGAACTATGGTCAATGCTCAGTGGCAATGCCCAAGGATGTGTTTATCAATTGCAAAGAATGTGCCACACTAATGAAGGATGTTGTTTATGTGGGAGGGTGTGGGAGGTGTGGGGAGTGGG
The DNA here is from genome assembly GCA_026826555.1 of Tolypeutes matacus. NCBI lineage: Eukaryota > Metazoa > Chordata > Mammalia > Cingulata > Chlamyphoridae > Tolypeutes > Tolypeutes matacus. Next base: position 371,407 of record JAKSZT010013308.1, on the reverse strand, counting down.
GCATATGTGATTCCCTATATTATGGTGTAACATTTATGTATTCTAAGTATCTTTTTAAAAATAAAAAATAGATATTAAAAAAAGAAAGTGAAAAGCCCAACTACACAATGGGAGAAAATATTTGGTAATCATCTATCTGAAAGGGGCCTAATATCCAGCATATATAAAGAAACTCTATGCCTTGAAAATAAAAAGACACACAACCAATTTAAAAAATGGGCAAGTGATTTGAATAGACCCTTCTCCAAAGAAGAAATACAAATGGTTAAAAAGCACATGAAAAGATGCTCAACATCACTATTAGGGAAATGCAAATCAAAACTATCATGAGAGATCATCTTACACCCATTACACTGGAGGTTATTAAAAAAATACTGAAGACTAAAAGTTTTGGAGTTGATGTGGAGGAATGGGAACCTTCATGCACTGCTGGTGGGAATGTACAATGGTCCAGCCATTGTGGAGGACAATTTGGCAGTTCCTCAGAAAATTAACTAAAGAGCTGCCATAAGATCCAGCAATTCCACTGTGGAATATACCAGAAGAATTGAAAGCAAGGACACAAACAGATATATACACACCAATGTTCAAAGTGGAATTATTCACTATTGCCAAAAGTTGGAAACAACCCAAATGCCCTTCAACAGATGAATGGATAAACAAAATGTGGTGTATATACACAATGGAATATTGCTCAGCTGTAAGAAGGAATACAGTATTATCCCATGGGATAACATGGATGAATCTTGAGGACCTTATGTTGAGTGAAGCAAGCCAGGCACTAAAGGACAAATATTGCATGACTCACTGGTATGTATTAAGCAAATTGAGCAGACCCACAGACCTAAAGTATGGAAAATACATTTACAGGAGACAGAAAGGACAAAGAAGTTTGTGAGCCAATGCCCATATGGGCAAAATCTATGGTAAATTGGAAGGGTGTAGCTTTACAGTGGATGGGCATGACAGTGGTGCAGTGATGCTCTTAGGTTGGGTGGTGCTGGCCTGCGATGAGGGTAGAGTGTGTGGGTTTGCACTGTCCATGGAACTGGGGGGAGAGCTGGGGGAGAGAGCAGATGAGCTCTGGGAATTTGTGGGTATGTGTTTGAAACTAAAACATTGGGAATGTTTTTTTTTACAAATATAGCAGGGGAAGGTTAATTCTTTAGGGTGTTGGATGTGGGGAGCATGCAGGACAGAGCACACTGGGGCAGGTTTCCATGGAGTATGTGAGTGTTCATCCTGTCATAGCGCATTGTATCAGTTACAGGAGACCCACACAGTGAACAGGAAGGCGTTGGACTCCCATCTTGGAGATTCCTGCTATATTCTTAAATAGAGGGGCTGAAATCTCTCTAGAGCATAGGCAGTACCTAATAGGGCAGGATAGGCCAGTACGTCAAGTCCTCAATATTGTTGCAAGTATCTATGAATCTTGTTCTTCAAGGAGTGAAGCTTGGTGGTTGCCGTGTCCTAAAGGGAGGAAGAGGGAGGAATAGAATAGACGGAACATGGGGCATTCTTGGGTTGTTGGAATTGTTTTACATGATGTTGCAATGATGGATACAGACATGTTAAATTTCATCAAAATTTATGAAAGTGTATGGTCCAAAATGTAAACCATAATGTAAACTAATGACCATGGTTAATAGCTATGTTTCAATATTAGTACATCATTTTTTATAAATGTACCATCCACCTATAAAATTTTATTAATAAGAGAAGGGGGAAAAAGGGGAGGGTGTTGGGTATATGGGAGTCCCCTGTATTCTGCATGTGATTTTTCTGTAACCTAAAACTTCTTTGAAGACAAAATGAAAAAAATAAGACACTGGGGAAATAAATTGAAGGAAAAGGTATTATACATACTGGACAAGAGATCTTACAGTGTTGGAAGTCAAAATGTCAAAAAATTTTTAATTTTTTTCATTATATTTTATTATCCCAAATTTGTTTTATTTTTTTTAATTGTTCTGTGTTTTATTTCTTGTTTTTAAAATTATCATTATTATTTCACTTTATTAATTGTATTTGGCTATTTTATTGGCTTCATTTTTGAAGATGCTTTTTATCACAGAAGGATCACAACTGTGGCAGGGGAGGCTCATTGCTGCAGGGTGTCAGTGATGGGAGATCCATGGGAGGAAGTTCACCTGGGCATACATATAAGGCATATGAATGTGTTCAAATATTCATGGGGCATTGTCACGGGTGGTGGAGATTCACACAGTAACTGAAAGAATATCAAATTCCCATCCTGGGGAGCTCTGCCACATTCTCTAATGGAGCAGCAAGAATCCCCCAAGTACAGGGGCAACAACTAGTGAAGGAGGATGGTCCATTGATGGGCCCTTGATTTTGATGACTATGTTTGTGAGCCTTTCCTCTTGAAATTGAAACTTAGCCTACTGTTGTGGGGTGCCTAAAAGTTGCCTCCTGAGAGCCTCCTTGTTGCTCAGATGTGGCCTCTTTTTAAGCCAAACTCAACATATAAATGCATTACCTTCCCCCCATTGTGGGATGTGACTCCCAGGGATGAACATTCCTGGCACCGAGGGATTACTACCAAGCACCAACTAGCAATGCAACTGAAAAAAGACCTTGACCAAAAGGGAGAAAGGGTAAAAACAAATGAGTTTATATGGCTAAGAGACATCAAAGTGAGTTGGGAGGTCATTCCAGAGGTTACACTTATGCACGTCTCAGTAAGACCTCATTGACAGCCAAATTATATACTACCCCAAATAGCAAGACTTCTGAGGAATCTGGAGACATCCAGACACTATAGTCAGGGCGGATAGCTCAGGAGTTTGGTGCCCTGCTAGTGGACCCTATTTTGGAGTTTATGCTCCCCAGTGTGATAGATTTGAACTCAGTTGCAGTTGCCCTACACATGACTCTACTGCCCATTCTGTTTGAACCTATAATTAGTACTAGAGTTGTTAAGTGTATGTCCAAGAGACTTAAATCTTTGGGCAGTCCATGTGCCACCTGGGCCCTGAATCGCAAATGAGTTGCAACACCTACTCTCCAGTTCATTGGAGTCACCCAGGACAAATAACAAGGAGGAGAAGATGGACTACCACCATACCAAGGAACCAAGAGAGTCTACAACTTCAAGCAAGAGAGTCCCAGCCATCAGCCATATGGGATCAAAGTCCCCTCTCAATTAGAGGTGGAGTGGGCATCACAATCCCAGAATCTTCAGGACTGCCGAATGAACTATGGACTAAATTAGGCTTACTGGTATACTACTATATACTTATCGTGATTTTACCAATTGAAGAAATTGTATCATTGATGTGGAGGCTGCAGCCATTGGAGGTTCTGAAGCAGGGAGAGGGAAAAACAGGTGCAATACGGAGGCATTTTGGGGACTTGGGTATAGTCCTGAATGACATTGCAATGACAGATACAGGCCATCACATATCATATATCTATTGTGTGGGAGAGAGTGTAACCTACAATGTAAACTATAATCCATGCTTAGTGACGATGCTCCAAAATGTGTTCATCATTTGCAATGATGTACCACACCCATGAAGGATGTTCTTAATGTGGGAAAATGTGGGAGCTGTGGGGAGTGGGGCATATGGGAATCCCCCATATTTTTATGTAATATTTATGTAATCTATCTTTAGAAAATAAAAATAAAAAATATATTTTTAAAAAAGATCATATATCTCCAAAATAAAAAGACAAACAACCCATTTTTTTTTAAATGGGCAAGAGATTTGAATACACACTTCTCCAAAGAAGAAATACAAATGACCAAAAAGCACATGAACATATGCTCAACCTCACTAGCTATTAGAGAAATTCAAATCAAAACTACAATGAGATATCATCATAAGCACATTAGACTGGAAGCCATTAAAAAAAAAAAAAAAAAAAAAGGACTACACATGTTGGAGCGGATGTGGAGGGAAGGAAACACTTACCCTCTCCTGGTGAGAATGTAGATTGGTGCAGCCATTGTCCTGGGCAGTTTTGTGGTTCCTCAGGAAACTATAGAATTGCCATATGATCCAGCAGTCCCACTGCTGGGCATATACTCAGAAAAATTGCCAAAAGTTGGAAGCAACCCAAATGTCCATCAACAGATGAATGTATAAACAAATTGTGGTACATACATACAATGGAATATTATTCAGCTGTAAGAAGGTGTGCAGCATTAACACATGGGATAACATGGATGAATCTTGAAGACCTATGTTGAGTAAAGTAAGCCCATCACTGAAGGGCAAATATTACTTGACCTCATGGATATGAATTAAGCAAATTGAGCAGACTCACAGAGCTAGTCTGGAAGATTGGTTAACAGAAGACAGTAAGGGAGTAGCAGGTGGTGAGCCAATGCCCATATGGGCAAAATCTATGATAGTCAAATGATTTATTTTTAAACAAATCAATTTTTTGATACATATTAACAAAGCATACAATTCATCTGAAGTGTACAATCAATGGTATTTGGTATAAGCACATAGTTGTGCATTCATCACTTCAATCATTATTAGACCGTTTTCATTATTTCAATAATAATAATAATATTAAACAAAAACCAAACAAGAAAATCCCTCACCTCTCAATCTCTCTATTCTTCCCCCACTGTACATAGCTACTGTTTCTGGCTATTCTATCCAAAGTGTATAATAAATGGCCTTCAGTAGAATCACAATGTTGTATGTACATTCATCATCTCAAAAATTTTAGAACAATTTCATTACTCCAAAAAGAAAGACTCCTCATCCCTTAGCATTCTTTCCTCAGACCTACATAACCACTAATCTCACTTTATCTTTATAAATTGATTTATATTTACATTTTATATAAATGGAATCATACAATATGTAGTACTCTTTTTTATATAATAATATTTTTATTTTTTTAAAGATACTTAGATTACATAAATGTTTCTCAAAAAATATAGGGATTCCCATGCGCCCTACTCCCCACACCTAGTACTCTTTGTCTGGGCTCCTTCACTTAGTATAATGTGGATTTTCTTTGTCTGATATTAACATTTTGTAGTATTAACTTACATTTGTACGGCTTCAAAAAAAAGGTCTTATATTTGCAATTCTACCATAGTCATATTTCACATAATATATTTAGTTCATAATAGGGCAATCATACAATATTTGTCCTTTTGTGTCTGGCTTGCTTCACTCAACATAATGTCCTCTAGGTTCATCCATGTTGTCATATGTTTCATGACTTCATTTCTCCTTACAGCTGCATAATATCCCATCGAGTATATACGCCACAATTTTTTTATCCATTCATCAGTTGATGGATACCTGGGTTGTTTCCAACTTTTGGCTATCATGAATATCAGTGGGCAGATGTCTATGCGTGTCAGTCAAGTGATTTTTGACAAGGCTTTTAAGCCCACCTAGCTGGGCCGGAACATTCTATTCAACAAATGGTGCTGGGAGAACCAGATAGCCATATCCAAAAGAAAAGAAAAAGGACTCCTGTCTCACACCTCATACAAAAATTAATTCAAAATGGATCAAGGACCTGAATATAAAAGTGGCATCAACAAAAATCCTAGAAGAAAATGTAGCAAAACATCTTCAAGATCTTGTAGTAGGTGGTAGTTTCTAAACCTTACACCCAAAACACGAGCAACAAAAGAAAAAAAAAAAAAAAGGAGATAAATGGACCTCCTAAAATCAAACACTTTGGCACTTCAAAGGACTCTGTCAATTCTAGCAATGAACGAAATTACAGCATTGATGTGGAGGCAGTAGCCACTGGCGGCTCTGGGGGAAGGGAGAGGGAAAGACAGGTTTAATGCGGGGTTTTTTCGGGACTTGGGAATCGTCCTAAATGGCATTGCAATGACAGATATAAGCCATTATATATCTTCCCATAGTCTGCAGAATTGTGTGGGAGAGAGTACAAACTACAAAGTGAACTATGGTCCATGCTCAATGGCAATGCCCCAGAATGTGTTTATCAATTGCAATGAATGTGCCACACTAATGAAGGATGTTGTTTATGTGGAAGGATGTGGGAGGTGTGGGGAGCGGGGCATATGGGAATCCCTATATTTTTTGTGTAATATCTGTGTAATCTAAGTATTTTTAAATATATATTTTAAAAACCACACACACACACACAAAAAAAAAACCCAGAAAACAAAGGACTCTGTCAAAAGGGTGAAAATGCAGCAGACTCAATGGGAGAAAATATTTGCCAATCACGTACTTGTTAAGGGTTTATTATCCATAATATATAAAGAGATCATACAACTCAACACAAAAAGATAAATTACCTAATTAAAAAATGGGTAAAAGAAAAAATAAAGTATACATGTTTATAAACCAAAAAAATGGGTAAAAGACTTGAAAAGGCAATTGTCCAAAGAAGAAATACAAATGGCAATGAAACACAGGAAAAAATGTTCAACATCACTAGCGATTAGGGAAATGCAAATCAAAACTACAATGAGATATCATTTCACACCTATAAGAATGGCCACAATTAAAAAGTCAGAAAATGGTAAATGTTGGAGAAGATGTGGAGAGATAAAAACGCTTATTCACTGTTGTTGGAAATGTAGAATGGTAAGGCCACTGTGGAGGACTCTTTGGCAGTTCCTAAGGAAGTTGAAAATAGAATTGCCATGTGAACTGGCAACACCATTACTAGGTATATATCCAGAAGAACTGAGAGCAGTGACATAAATAGACATCTGTACGCCAATATTCATAGCGGTGTTATTCACAATTGCCAAGAGTTGGAAATAACCAAGGTGTCCAGCAACTGATGAATGGATAAACAAATTGTGGTGTATACACACGATGGAATATTACACAGCTGTAAGGAGAAATGAAGTTGCAAAGCATATGACAACATGGATGAACTTGTAGAACATTATGTTGAGTGCAGCAAGCCAGACACTAAAGGACAAATACTGTATGATTGCACTATTTGAACTAAATATATTGTGTAAACTCATGGAATTAATAATTAGAATATAGGTCACCAGAAAATCAAAGGAGGGTAGAGATTGGAAACCTGAGGGTTAATCTGCACAGAATTGGTTAAAACGTAGATTGTAAATCTTTGGAAATGAATGGAAATGGTGAGAGCACATCATGGTGTTTGTGACTAGCAGAGCTATTATATGAGTATGAGAGTGGTCAAAAGGAAAAGTCCAAGGACATGTGCATTACCACTTGGAAAGCTAAAAAATGTAAAATGAGACTGTACAACATATTGAAACCTCGTGTAAAATATGAATATAGGTGATTTTGCACATATAAGACAGTTTTTACAAAATATAAATACAAATGAACTAGAGAAGGTAACAGAATAGAAGCTATATATGGCAGGGGAAGCATAGAGAGATTGGGAGGTGATGAGTTTTGTTTGTTTGTTTGGTTGGTTGGTTTTGTTTATTATTATTACTGGATTAATAAAAATGCTCTAAAAATGATTGAAATGATGAACGCAAAACTATGTGATTATATCAAATACCATTGATTGTATACTTTGGATGGATTTATGCTTTATTAATATGTATCACTAAAATTGATTGTTTAAAAATCAATGTCATCATGGTACTTACCTTCTATTATGGGATACAGATAATTAAAAAACAAATAAATATATATAGTGATAAGTGATATAAAAAAGTAAGGTAGGATAAGAGATATAGAGTGACAGTAGTAGGAGCTATGTTAGGAGAGTCAGAGAAGTTCTCTCAGAACAAAAAATGATAGAGTAGAAATTTAAAGGATGTAAGGGAGTTACACCTGAGCATATCTGGAGAAAGACTGTTTCAAGTTGTGGAAACAGCAAGTACAAGGTCCTCAGGTAGGAGCATGCATAGAGAACATGTGGGTGAAGTGAGTATTAGGAGACAATGTCAGAGAAGTAGAGGAGGGCCAAATCATATAAGGCCTGTTGATTGTATTAACTTAAAAATAAAAAAAAGAAGGCCAAGAATTGAAGATTGGTGGAATAGAAGAAGGTCTTTTGAAATTATCCTGAGCCCATGGCCAATTTAGACTCCATAGATCACCTCAGGCACCCACCCCACACCCCAGGTACTTAGTGCCTCTGTCTCATATTGAGCCATGGGCTTTTGCTAAACAGAGCATTCACAATTCAACCCTGAATAGTGATCTGGGAGCTAAGTAAGGAGAGAAACCTACAGAGTCCTCTGTCTCCTCAACTTAACCACAGACTCAGAAAGATTTCCAAAACTAATAGGTTGTTTGGCTTGCTCTTATTTGAGTCACTTGAACTCTGGGTCACTTTCTTGGCCTGTGTAAAGAGTAGAATGTTCCCTCCTCACGTGAGTTTTGATACTTGAAGAAAGTTGCATAACTCATTCTTTTCTTTGACCAGACCTGAAGTGGAATGGAATCCTGTTTTATGGAAAGTGTTAGGTGGAGAAGGGCAGAGGAGAGATGGGGTTGAGTCTTGCATAGTCCTGGGACATTGTACTAAAGGAAGTAGTGAGGAGGAAGAGAAGGAAAGACCCAGGCCACAAGAAGCAACATAGCTATTTTTGGTACCAGCATTTAGAACTGGAGCTTGTTCATTCACAGGAAGTTGAAGAGCAGATCTGCATGATGGGTAGAACCCCATCAGACTGTAGATTTCCTTCTCAGAGATTCAGTGCCAGGAGCTCTCTTGAGCAGAAAGGCAAAGCTTAAGCTGCACACCCCTCCTGGCCCTGGGTAAGTTGCAATTGGGACTAAGTAATGGCTGCTGGGCTTACTGGTTGGCTGAAAAAATGGTGGGGGTACATAGGTAGAGGACATGTTCATTAGAGAGAGAACTGGCCTCAGGAATGACCCTGGTGTGGGGCACAGCTCATTGAGAGAAACTTCAGGCAGTTTATGATGAAGAGGATAAAGCAAGGGCTGCAAACAGGTGATAAATGTTCTTGTCGCTTGAAGTCATGTAATGTTTGGCGAGAATAGTGTTTTTTAAAAATATATGAACTTAATGACCTTTGTGTGGAGTATGAACTCTCTAGTCCAAAGCACTCTCTGTTTCTTATACCTGCTGAGCTACTCTTTATGCTGGCCAAGAAACAGGATGTACAGTGCTTAAGAAAATGGGTTTGGATGTCACACTTTCTTTTTTTTAATATAATTTTTATTTTTAAAAAGATACTTAGATTACACAAATGTTACACAAAAAATATAGGGATTCCTATATGTCCCCCTCCCCATACCTCCCACACCCTCCCACATAAACAATATCCTTCATTAGTGTGGCATATTCATTGCAATTGATAAATGCATTCTGGGGCATTGCCATTGAGCATGGACATAGTTCATATTGTAGTTTACACTTTCTCCCACACAATACTGCAGGCTATGGGAAGATATATAATGGCATATATCTGTCATTGCAATGCCATACAGGACGATTCCCAAGTCCCAAAAAATCCCCCACATTATATCTGTCTTTCCTTCCCCCTTCCCCCAGAGCCTCCAGTGGCTACTGCCTCCACCTCAATCCTGCAATTTCTTCCATTGCTAGAATCACAAAAAGTCTATTGCAGAATACCAGTAAGTCCACTATAGCCCATAGTTCATTCCCCAATCCTGAGGATTCTGGGATGGTGATGTCAACTCTGCCTCTAATTAAGAGGGGGCTTTGATCCCATACACCCGTTGGATGGAACTCTCTTGTTTGCAGTTGTAGGCTCTTTCATTTCCTTGGTATGGTGGTTGTCAATCCACACCTCCTTGTCCTGGGTGAGACCAGTGAGCTGAACAGTAGGTGTTGCAACTCCGCTGAAGCTCGGGGCCCAGCTGGCACAAGGACAGCCCAAAGATTCAAGTCTCTTGGACATACACTTACCAACTCCAGCACCAAGTATATGTTCAAATAGAAGGAACAGATGAGCCATGTGTAGGGAAGCCATAACTGAGTCCAACTTGTCACTCTCAGGAGCACAAACTCCAAAGTAGAGCCCATTGGCAAGTTACCAAACTCTGGAGCTGTCTGCCCTGACCATAGGACCTGGGTGTCTCCAGAGCCCTCAGGAGCCCTATTATTTGAGATAGTATCCACTTTGGAAGTCTATGAGATCCTGCTGAGATGTCCATAGGTGTTAACTCTGGAAAGACCTCCCAACTTACTTTGAAGTTTCTTAGCCATATAAATGCATTTGTCTTTACCTTTTCCCCCTTTTATTTAAGGTCTTTTTCCAATTGCATTGTTAGTTGGTGATTAGTAGTAATCCCACAATGCCAGGGAGGCTCATCCCCAGGAGTCATGCCCCACACTGAGGGGAAGGTAATGTATTTTTATGCTGAGTTTGGCTTAGAGAGAGTCCACATTTGAGCAACAAGGAGGCTCTCAGGAGGCAACTCCTAGGCACCCCACAACACTAGGCTAAGTTTCAATTTCAAGAGCAAAGGCTCACAAACCTAGTCTTCAATATCAAGATGGCCCATCAGTGGACCATCCTCCTTTTCCAGTTATTGCCCCTGCACTTGGGGGGCTGTTGCTGGTCCATTAGAGAACGTGGCAGAGCTCTCCAGGATGAAAATTCAATATTCTCTTTGTTATTGTGTGAATGACCACCCACTGTGACAAAGCCCCATGAATATTTGATTATATTTTTATACCTTATATGTATGTCCAGGTGAACTTCCTCCCATGAGTCCCCCATCACTGACACCCTACACCAATGAGCCTCCCCTACCCCAGTTGTAACCCTTCTGTGATCCAAAGTTTCTTCAAAAATGAAGCCAATAAAATAGCCAAAAACAATTAATAGGAAAAGGAAATAATAATGGCATGTATAAATATAAGAAATAAAATACATAAAAATTTAAAGAAAATTAAAAATAAAATTTTAAAAAATTGGGATTTTAAAAAATATTGGAAAATATTTTAAAAATGTTTCTCATTTTGCCTTTCATCACTGTCATATCTGTTGTCCTGTATGTACAGTGATATTTTCTTCCATTCATTCCCCAGTGTCTTACTTTTTCATTTTGTTTTCAAAGACGTTTTACAGTAAAGTCACATACAGAAGGCAGGGGACTCCCATATACCCAATGTCTTCCCCCTTTTCCCCCTTCCTGTATTAATACCTTTTTATATGTAGATGGTACATTTGTTACAACTGATATACCAATAGTGAAACATAGCTACTAACCACAGTCAATAGTTTATATTATGGTTTACATTTTAGACCTTACACTTTTATAAATTTTGATGATATGTAACATGGCCGCCTGTTGGATGTCAGACCTTCTGCTTCCATAGCCTCACTCCACCACTTACTAGCTGTCCTTCAGGTTCCTCATCTGTATATGGGGAGGATGTTATGCCAACTGGTAAGGAGTTTGTGAGAATTTAAAGAATTAATTAATGTAATAAGCTCTCTATTATTATTTGCATGACCCCTGAAAGCACTTTTGTTTTCAACCTATGGTGTAAAGGGAAGAATCCTGGAGTAGGTGACAAGAACATTTCACAAAGGAACTATCACTTGACATGTGTGTTAAAGAAAAGGGCATACCAGGAGGAGAGACTGACCCAAGCAAAGTCATGTATGCACAAACCCACAGGCTATATTTGCTGGGCAAAGAGCAGTTCTGTGGGCTAAGACAGAACTGCTTGCTGAGGAATGCCAAGCATGGGTCTGGGAAGGAGACCAAATCTGGATTGTGAAGAGCCTGCTATATCCTGCCCAGTCATTTCAAAAAGCCATTTGTAATCCATTGCTACTTTTACTATAAAAATATTTAGGTAACTTCTGGGGAGATGACAATGGAATAGGTGGGCAGGGCTCAACTTATTCACAAAAACAATGGAGAAAGAGCCAAAAACTGTCCAAGGAACCTGCTTTGGGGGTCAGCAGACCAGGACAGTTCTACATAACTACCTGGAGGGAGAGGGACAGAAAGACAAAGAGCCCAAAACAACAAACCTGAGTTACCAAATCCCCACGGTGGGTGGAAAGCACTCTCATCCCTCAACCTCAATACATTAAACCAGGATAAAATCCTTGTCTCACTGCATCCAACTGAGAGGGGAACAGATGTCTTCCTCCCTGTCAGCTACTACAAGGGAAAAGGGAGGGTGAATCAGGAGGTTCCTCTTCAGTGACTATGGCCACCAGAGCCCACTTTGAGTCTCGGGTCTGGCCAGACTAGAAAAAATGGAAAGCAAAGCATGAAAGAATCCCCTCTGTGGAAAGGTTTACCAAAGGGGCCATCTGCTGGTCTCTCTTAAGAACCATTAGGTAGTAAATAAATTGGTGGAGTCACACATATATTTCATCAAATAAAATATGTTGCTCCTTAAAAAAAAAAAAAAAAAAAAAAAAAGAACCATTAGAGAAAATCTATGCCCCATTAGTGAGTTCCTGGCCCAATTTTGATAACATAACCTGGGAAATTTTGAAGACTAAGAGTAAGTTGAACCAAATATCAAAGAGCTGTGAAAAAAACCACTAGGCAAGAGAGAGAAATTGACCATCAAGGTAAATTCATAAATGTAATCACATGCCTAGGCATCACCAAACACCAACTAGCAATGCAACTGGAAAAAGACCTTGACCAAAAGGGGGAAAAGGTAAAGACAAATGAGTTTATATGGCTAAGAAACTTCAAAGTGAGTCAGGAGGTCATTGCAGAGGTTACAGTTATGCATGTCTCAGCAGGATCTCATTGACTGCCACAGTAAATTTTGCTTCAAATAGCAGGGCTCCTGAGGACTCTGGAGACATCCAGACACTATGGGCAGGGCTGACAACTCATGAGTTTGGCACCCTGTCAGTGAGCCCTACTTTGCAATTCATGCTCCCCAATGTGACAGAGTTGGACTCAGTTGTGATTTACCTACACATGGCTCTTCTGCCCCTTATATTTGAACCTATAGTTAATACTATAGTTGATAGGTTTGTGTCCAAGAGACTTAAATTTTTGGGCTTTCCATGTGCCAGTTGGGCCCTGAATCTCAACAGAGTTGCCACACCTACTCTCCTGCTCATTGGACTCTCCCAGGACAACTAACAAGGAAATGATGATGGGCAATGACCATCCCAAGGAATAGAGAGCGTCTACAACTGCAAGCAAGATAGTCCTATCCATCTGCTCCATGGGATCTAAGCCCCCTCTCAATTAGAGACAGAGTATACATCAGCATCCCAGAATACTCAGGATTGGGGAATGAATGATGGACTTGAGTAGACTTATTGTTATTCTACTATAAACTTATAGTTATTCTAGCAATGGAAGAACTTTTATCATTGATGTGGAGGCAGTGGCCACTGGAGGTTCTGAGGGGAGGGAGAGGGGAAAGATAGGTGTAATATGGGGGCTTTTTCAGGACATTGGAATTGTCCTGAATGATGTTGCAATGACAGATGCAAGTCATTATATGCCTTGTCATAACTTACAAAATTGTGCAGGAGAGAGTTTAAAGTATAATGTAAACTACAATCCACACTTAGTGGCTATGCTCCAATATGTGTTCATCAATTGTAACAACTGTACCACACTAATGAAGGATTTTGTTAATGTGGGAAAATATGGGAACCATAGCGAATGGGGCATGTGGGAATCCCTTACATTTTTTATGAATCATTTATGCATCTAAGTATCATTAAAAAATAAAAAAAGGAAGACACTGGTTGAGCATAAAGAACAATTTGAAAGCCTGCAAAGAAAAGTAATAGAGCTTATGGGAATGAGACACAAAGATTGAGGTTAAAAATACAGTGGGGGAAGGTGCCACGGTACAGACGGGGCACCAGATATTGTGGTGATGAAAGGCAAAACGTCAAAAAAGTTTTTTTTTTAAATATTTTTCAGGCCACTTCCTGTTTCTCGTGAGTGCTGTGTGTTTGCGTCCAGCATGAGGAAGGCCTCGCTGTTCTCAGGGGTTCTCTTCCTCCTCGTTCCTTTGTTGGTTTGGAAATCTGGATCTGGGCTTGAACCTGTGACTTCACTGTGTACTGAGGATTGGCTGGTAGCCAGAATGAAAAGAAAGCCATTTGCTAATGTCACAGAAGTTAGATTTGGTAACATATATCTGGGAAATAACTGTTCTGCAACAAGGGTGCTGCTGTTTAACTACGAGTTTTCTTATCCTGTCACTAATTGTGGTATCAAGAAAATTGTATTTTCAAGGAATGATATGATCATACTATCTGAGATCAATTATAGACCAACTTTGGACACCACCTATGAATTTGAGGTGCTGTGCCTTATTAAGAGGCTTATATTACCACCTATGGTGCCTTTTGGAATGAGTGGGTATGATGCCAGTACTTTGAGTGGCAGCTGTCCAAACAGAGCAGAAGGACAACAATCATCAGCTGATCACCAAATAAAATATGAACAACATTCCAGTAATTACTGCATCAACAATGCCTGCTTCATTACTTCCTCTCTACCCTTAGACGAGAGAGCAGATGGTACACACTGGTCTGGGAACCAGTTTCAGTAATGGTGTTACTGTGTCTGTCCAAAGATGGGACACAATATCTCTTATGTTATCTTCTAGATGTTTGGTAACATATCTATAACACAACAAACTTTTAAAAGAGGTAATTTTAAATGTAATTGCCATTCTGTCTAAGGTATGTGAAGTCAGGTTCATAATAAAGTTTCTATAGAAGTTTGCCTAAAATTAAAAAAAATAATAAAATTTTTCATTATTTTTTATTATCCTAATCTTTTAATTTTATTTTACATTTAGTTTTTTTTTTAATTTTATGTATTTTATTTCTTATACTTAAACTTACCTTTTTGTTTCATTTTCCTATTAATTGTATTTGGCTATTGTAATGGCTACATTTTTAAAAAATCCACAGAAGGGTCACAACTGGGGTGGGGGAGGATCATTGGTGTGTGGTGTCAGTGATGGGGAATGCATGGGAGGAAGTTCACCTGAGCATACATATAAGGTATATAAAAGTATTCAAATGCTCACAGGGCATTGTCACAGTGGGTGGAGACTCACACAATAACTGAGAGAATACTGAATTCCCATCCTGGAGAGCTCTGCCACAAACTCTAAGGGAGCAGCAACAGTCCCCCAAGTGCAGGGGCAGGGACTGGTGAAGGAGGATGATCCACTGATGGGCCCTTTACATTGATGACTAGGCTCATGAGCCTTTGCTCCTGAAATTGAAACTTAACCTATTGTTATGGGGTGCCTAAGGGTTGCCTCCTGAGTGCCTCTTGTTGCTCAAATGTGGCCTGTCTCTAAGCCAAATTCAGCATATGAAGGCATTACTTTCCCCCGTGTAGGACATGACTTCCAGGGATGAGCCTCCCTGGCACCGAGGGAGTGCTACCAAGCACCAACTAGCAATGCAACTGGGAAAAGACCTTGAATAAAAGGGGGGAAATGTAAAGACAAATGACTAAATATATGGCTAAGAGACTTAAAAGTTAGTCGGGAGGTCATACCAGAGATAACGCTTACGCACATTGCAGCAGGATCTCATAGACTTCCAAAGTGGATACTACCCCAAATAGTAGGGCTCCTGAGGGCTCTGGAGACACCCAGGTCCTATGGTCAAGGCGGATAACTCTGGAGTTTGGTGCCTTGCCAGCAGGACCTACTTTGGAGTTTGTGTTCCTAAGAGTGACAGAGTTGGACTCATTATGTCTTCCCTGCACATGGCTCATCTGTCCCTTCTATTTAAACCTATACTGGTGCTGGAGTTTGTAGGTGTAGGTCCAGAGACTCGAGTCTTTGGGCTGTCCATGTGTCAGCTGGGCCCAGAACCATGGAGGAATTGCAGCACCTACTCTACAGCTCATTGGACTCACCCAGGACAACTGGCAGGGTGGACAACGGCTGTCCCAGGGAATGGAGAGAGTCTGCAGCTGCAGGCAGGATAGCCCCATCCATCTTCCCCATGGGATATAAGCCCCCTCTCAATTGAAGGTGGAATGGACATCACCATCCCAGAATCCTCGGGATTTGGGGAAGAGCTATGGACTAGAGTGGACTAACTGGTAGTCTACTATAGACATATTGTGATTCTAGCAATGGAAGAAATTACAACATGCATGTGGAGCCAGTGGCCACTGGAGGCTCTGGGGGCAGGGAGAGGGAAAAACAGTTTTAATACGGGGGCTTTTTTGGGACTTGGGAATTGTCCTGAATGACATTGCCACAACAGATATAGGCCATTTTATATCCTCACATAACCTGCAGAACTGTGTGGGAGAGAGTGTAGACTGCAATGTGAACTATAGTCCATGCTTAATGGCAAAGCACCAGGATGTGTTTATCAATTGCCATAAAGCCTAAGTTTCTTCCCTCACCAAAGTCCATTGCCACGTGTTGGAGCAAGACAGCTGGCGACGTTTGCCAGGGTTCAGGCTTCTTGGGTTCTTCTCTTCCCGGGGCTGCGTTTCTCTCTGGGCTTAGCCCCTCTGTTTCCTCCACAAGGTCAGCTGTAGACTATGAGGTTCTCTAGCCTTTGCTTTTCTCCACAAGGCCAGCTGTGAACTCTCAGGCAAATGGCTCTTCTCTATCTCGGGGCCTTCTCTCCTTCCTCAACAGAACTCCAACATAAAACATGCTACTCAAAACTGCTCCCTCTGTCCTTTGCCTTACCTTTTATATTTGATTCCCCCACCCACCAAGGGGTGGGGCTCAATGCCCTACTGACATGGTCTAGTCAATGCCCTAATCATAACTAAATCATGCCCAGATTAGCAGACCAGTTTATAAGCATGATCCAATATCTATTTTTGGAATTCA
This sequence comes from Tolypeutes matacus, assembly GCA_026826555.1. NCBI lineage: Eukaryota > Metazoa > Chordata > Mammalia > Cingulata > Chlamyphoridae > Tolypeutes > Tolypeutes matacus. Next base: position 354,679 of record JAKSZT010013308.1, on the reverse strand, counting down.
TAATTACATCAAACTGCCAACTGCTATAATCAATTACATTGATCTTATTACCATAAAGGAGGAATAAAATGTTTGGATAGCATGGGGTGAGGAAGTGAACGATATTTCACCTCGACATTTTTCTTAACAAAGCAATTTTATTGATACTTATAATAAAGCATAAATCTATCCAAAGTGTACAATCAGTGGTATTTGGTATAATCACATAGTTGTGCCTTCATCACTTCAATCATTATTACAGCATTTCCATTATTCCAATAATAAAAATAATAATAAACAAAAAACAGATAAACAAAACTCATCACCTACCAATCTCTCTATGCTTCCTCTGCCATACATAGCTGCTATTCTGTTGCCATCTTTCTAGTTTATTTGTGTTTATATTTTATAAAAACACCCTTATATATGCAATAATACCCATATTTTTATTTCCCTTTCACTATGTTATACAGTCCAATATTACATTTTTTAGCTTTCCTTCTGGTAATATACATGTATACATGTCCTTAGACATTGCCTTTCAACCACTCATACCCATATAGTAGCTCTGCTAGACACAAACACTATTAGGTGCTTTCACCAATCCATTCATCTTCAAGATTTACAAACAAATTTTTATCAATTCTGCATAGATTAACCCTTAGTTTTCCATTCTCTGCCCTCATACTATTTTCTGGTGACCTATGTTCTAATTATAAACTTCATGAGTTTACACAATATATGTACTTCATAATAGCAAAATCATACAGTATTTGTTCCTTCACTCAACATAATGTCTTCCAGGTTCACCCATGCTGTCATATGCTTCAGGACTTCATTTCTTCTTACACCTGCATCATATTCCATCGTGTATATACACCACAGTTTGTTTATCCATTCATCGGTTGGTAGACACCTGAGTTGTTTCCATCTTTTGGCAATTGTGAATAATGCTGCTATGAACATCGGTGTGCAGATATCTGTTCATGACACTGCTCTTAATTTTTCTGGATGCATACCTAGTAGTAGTATTGCCGGGTCACATGGCAAGTCTATATTCAACTTCCTTAGGAACTGCCAAACAGTCCTCCACAGTGGCTGTACCATTCTACATTCCCTCCAACAGTGAATAAGCATTCCTATTTCTCCACATTCTCTCCAACACTTGTAGTTTTCTGACTTTTTAATAATGGCCATTCTAATAAGTGTGAAATGATATCTTATTGAAGTTTTGATTTGCATTTCCCTAATTGCTAGTGATAGTGAACATTTTTTCATGGTTTTTTTGCTATTGGCTATTAGGAAACTTAGAGCCAAAGGGGTGCTGATGCAAAATACCAGAAGTCAGCGGGTCTTTATAAAGGGTATTCTGTCTGAATGCTGAAATCACTGTGAAAATTCAAAGACACCGGAGAGATTCATACACAGGAATGTTTTCTTGGGGAGGGAAGTAGCATTCCACATCCTTCTGGTAAGTAGCAGCAGGCCAACTCCAAAAGGACTCATCTTGGAGTTGAACCACCCATCTTGTTCATGTTTAAAGAAGACTGGGACTCAGGGGAAGGGCCCCATGTCTGGGATCCATGTTCTATCCCACCCAGTGGTGTGTTAGAGGTGACCTGTATCAGCTAGTGAGAGCTGATTGATAAATTTTCAGGAATTTTGTGACTAGTTTATGTCATCTTGATAGCTTAAAATTGGCCATGATGAGAGAATTTACAGCATGGAAATTGGAAAATGTTACAGATTAGGGCTTTTTTTCTCTTCAGAGAACTGGTTGTTAAACATTTAAAAGTACACCACAGATACCAACCTTGCAATGTAGCTTCTCAGGCTATACTCACACCTTTAGTAATTTCAACAATACTTGTGGCTTTAAATAACAGATAAATTCCCAACACTCCCGAATTGATATCTCCTATCTAAATCTCTCTCCTGGATGCCAGATTCATATAACAGACTCATAACTGAATGCCTATTTAACATTTCCACTTGTGTGTTTAACAAGCATCTCAAACTCAACATGACCAAAACCAAGCTTCCTATCAATGACCCCCTGATCCCTCACCCCCTAACCCACCACAAACTTTCTCCTTTTGCTGTCTTATCCATTTCAGAAAAATGGCAACTCCTTTCTGTTGCTTGGGCCCATATATTGGTGTTATCCATAAATATTTTTTCTCTCATACCCCATATCAGCAAATTCTGTTGGCTCTACCTTCAAAACACATGCAGCATCTGACTGCTTACTACCAACTCCCCTGCTACTACTTTAGTCTGTGCCACCATCATCTCTCACCTGAAACACTGCATTAGCCTCCTGACCCATCTCTTTACTTCTTCCTTTGCCTTTAACATCCTACAGTCTAGTCTCAATATGGCAGCCAGAGTGATATCATTAAGACATAAGTCAGATCAAATTACTCCTCTGCTATCCCATCCTTCTATCCTCACAATGACTTCAGCCTGATACATATCAACAGGACTTTACAGTTTCCAAAGTACTTTATGTCCATGTTTTCATTTGGTCTCTACACCAACCCTGACTGGGGGTCAGGAATCAACATCTCCATTTTCTAGGAAAAGAACCAGAAGCTCAGAAAGGTGAAGTGACTGGTCCAGGGTCATAATATCTAATATGTGATAGCTCAGAGCTGGGTTTCATTTTCTCAGATTTTAAGCCTTTTTACCATATCCCCATTGTAAACACCTTTATAGACAGTTGACAAGAAAATAAACAAACATATTAATAAATGAATATGCAGCATGTAGAACTCAATTAACAGATAGAATGCACATTTGATGGGATAACGAGCAAGGACTATGCAAAAAGGAGTTCTTCCACTCAACTCCTATAGCACTAATTGTGTCTACCATTCACTTAGCACAGAGCTCAACCTATGCAGGAACAAATAATCAACCACATAAAGCCTCAAAGGCAGAGCTAAAGATTTCCTGGAGTGAGACCCCCCCCCCCACATCGCTGCCTAGAGACAAGGGAATTAGTAACTGGTACTGGGGAGCAGGGTACAGGAGGGACAAAGAGGAATCATCAACAACTTCCCCTCAATATCCACTCATTTAAACTATGTGGAAATCAAGGAAAGGGCTTAGCTGAAAACCATTCTTTCATCCATTCCTTTGCTGTCTGTTATTCATTTAATAATACAGTAAGTTGTATATTCATTGAGAACATCCTAGCACAAAAGGTGCTAATGGAGGATAGAGACAAATAGTCATCCTTTGAGGAAACTTGCAGGCTAATAAGGGAGAAAGAATATGTGCACACATAATAAGGACTGAAAATTGAAAGCATTTAGTGCCATCGGAGAGGTGTGGAGAACATGCTGGGGATTTCCAAGGCAGAAGGGAATAACTCCAAACTTGGGGAACAGGGAACGTCCTTAGAAGAAGGGGCCTGGCAGCTGGGCTGGAAAAATCAGAAATATCTGGGTTTAATATTGTTAGAGAATGGGAGAGGGAAGAGGGTGGTAGGGAGGACAGTGGATTCTGAGAACACCAATGGGAAATTTTGAAACATGTCCTGAACAGTGAGGACTTCAGTGTGGCTGGATCACAGGATGCAAGAGAGGAAAGATGGACATCAGTGCTGCAGAGCAAAGCTAAGGGTTACCTTCTGAAAGGATCTGAATGCCACCATCAGCACCCAAAATACCATGGACACGAAGAGTGGATGGAAAAAGGAGATGGGTCCTTCCAGGCAGGTTTGAACTTCTCTAATCTGGCCCTGAGCCCTCCTGTGGTGGCCTCCACTTGATGCCTTCTGGGAATAGGATAGCCCAATGAGTTTCTCTCCAGGTTCAGTCGAAGCTTATTTACACAAAACATGTTCAGTCCTAGGAAAAGTCCACCATAGCAACCAGCTGGGGCCCTGACCTTGCCCAGCAGTGAAGTACTTCTCTCTGGCCAGGAAGGGTAGGATTTCTGCTGGGCAGTCTTCCTGGGCTTCTTTCCCCTTCCCAGCTTACCAGCCCTGGGCCTCAGTCAGCCCAATTAAGTTTCTTGCTCAATGGGGCATCTGGGTTCTTCAGCTCATCTTCTAATGAATGATTTGCCAGGGCCCCTCTAATTAACTGGGAAGACCATACCTGATAATATTTTTCCTCAGTGGCCTTATTTTCTGAACATGTCTCTTTGCTTGGGAGATCCAGGCTGCAAAAAATAATGTAGGAGGCTCACTTGTCTTGAGGATTCACCCCCCTCACCCTCCATATCATCTCCCTCTCCTTCCCTTCAGGGATCTGTATAATGCCACGTTTGAGGCTCTGCCCAAAAAAAAAAAAACAACTCTAGTTGAGCCACTTCCACATTTAATTTTTTCTCTGGCTCATTGCCCTACCATTATTTAGACCTCTTAACAGCAGCCTATGTAAAAAAGCCTTAGGGAATTTAGTTAAGTAGGAGCTCAATATGAGTCAGCAGTGTGATATGGTTGCCGAAAAATGTTAATGCAATTTAATCAGAGAGAGGGCCCAGAAGGACAGAAGGAGGACAGGACAGTGCTTGCTTTGCTTTGCTGCTCTACCCTGGTAGAGAGCACTGGCTGCTTCACCATCATGCTAGAGGATTTGTGCAGAGGGAAAGGGATACTGTCCTGGGAGGTTGCAACCACATTTGTCTCTGGCAGTTACTCAACAGACTGGGCACACTCCCACCTAAGGGCCTTTAAACAGGTTATTCTCTTTGCCTGGAACACTTCTCCCAGCTCTCCACATAGCTCACTCCCTCACTTCATTAGGCTTCTCTGCAGATGCCATCTCTCCAGAGTGACTGCCCGTGACCTCTCTATTTAAAATAGTTACCCCCATCACTATCTTCCCTTACACTGCTTTACTTTTTGCATAGCACTTATCATCTCCTGACATGTATTATCTGTTTCTCCCATTAGAATGTAAGCTCCATGAGAAGAGTTTTATGTATTTTGTCCACTGCTGTCTAAAACAGTGCCTGACACATAGTGAGATGGATTTGAATGAACAAATAAATTCTTTCATGGCATTTACTTAACTGAACTGTAATGTATCTTCACATGACTCGTCCCCCTAGAGTGTTATCCAGGAAACATATTTTCTTTTTTTTTTGTAAAAAAAAAATTTTTCATTAGTTACCTAGACAATGCCTGGCATGGAGTGTGCTCAATGGATACATGGATGGATGTATTGGCAGGAATGTTGCAGAGGGATTCAAACATTGGATAGGAGTTGGTCTAGACCCATGCTGTCCAGTAAAATAGACAATAGATACGTGTGACTCCTGAGCACTTGAAATAGGACTTGTTTGAATGAGATGAGTTGCAAGTATAAAATGACAGATTTTGAAGCCTTGGTATAAAAAATGTAAAATACCTCATTAATAATATTTTTATTGATTACATGTTGAAATGGTAATATTTTGGATGTACTGGGCTAAAGAAAAATAGTCCTAAAATTAAGTTCACCTGTTTCTTTTTTTTTTTTTTTTTTTTTACTTTTTAATGTGGCTACTAGAAAATTTAAAATTACATGTGTGGCTTGAATGATATTTTTATTGGATAGTGCTGCTCTAAGGATTTTGACTACCTCTATGTTTAAACCTGGACCTTTACAAGCTTGTGAGGTATGTGTAGGGGGTTGATAGGGGAGGTTTCTTGTAATCAATTCATAAGAGGGTTCCCCATTATCACTGCTCCTGGGGACTGGTGACAACAGGGTCAAAGAAGCACCGTGATTAACTCCTCAACCTTGTCTTTCTCATTTCTGCCTTCTTCCATCCCCGTTTACCCTAGAGCTGCTAGCCACAAGTGAGTTTGGTTAATTTTTTTAACCTCTTCTCTTAACTCCTGCCCACCCATGCTTCTCCTGACAGTGACACCAATAAACAGCTCAATGCCTACAGGTGAGCTATAAGTTGAAAGAAGAAAATCTAGCCAAAAGCTTAGATCCAATGCACCTTGGATCCTCCACACCCCAAAGAGTCCCCACTTTAGAAAATTGATCTCTGTCTAATAAATGATTTCATGCATGCAACCAATTCCCCTGGCACAGCCCCATGCGGGGTTATCCTAGGAGGGAAATAAAGTAGAAGACACTTTCTGCCTTCTACAAGATTATAATCAATTTGGGAAACAAGACTAATGTGTATGAAAAGGCAAATAAGAACACAGTATAATCATCCAGAGTGTGATTAAGGGGCCAAATGACCCAGCTAGTTGGTGCTCTAGTTCAAATCAGGGACAGACCTGAAGCAGCCAGAGAAGGCTTCCTGGGGGAGGTAATACTTGAACTAGACCTTGAAAGATGTGTGTAATACCCTAAGAGACATAGTCCATTTCTAACTGTACAGATAGGGAAACTGAGGCCCAGAGAGGAAAAGGGACTTACCCAAGATCACAAGGTGAGTTAGGGGAAAGTTGGGCTTAAAACCAAGATTTTCTGGTTTCCAGTCCTTTACTGTCTCCATCAGGTTCTGAGAAGGGAAGAATGGGGTACCAGGTATAAAAATGACCCAGAAGCCCAAATGCCTGGAAGGTGCTACTTGTTCCCCTCTCCTCTCTCACATCTCCCCCCCCCCCCAAGGACACACCTTCAAACCTTATCTGGGATCTTCCTTTTTTTCCTCAAGACCATGTTAAGTTATCAAGTAAAACAAATAACACTGACTTCAAATTGCAGGTCAAACACCAATGCTTTTTTATTTAGTTAGAAATGGGCCATGTGTTGATGAATGGCCTCTCTGATGTAACCTGCCATTTCGAAAGCCTTGAAGTTGAGAGGGCCTCCTTCTGTTCCCTTTTGTCCCATCACCACAAGGTATACAGACTCGATCTGAACAACTGTCACTGCCTGGCTGCCCCGGCTTTGGCCTTTTGTGCGGAGATCCATGGTGTTGTTGCCCTCAGTGTACAGGTTGTCCCGAATCAACAAGCATTTAGTCCCTGCAAGGGTGATTCCCTGTAGAAACAACTTCTCTCTCCCATCCCTTGCCAGCAAGATCTGAATTTCTTCCTGGGTCAACTGGAACAAGTTGCCTTCAGGGTAAGATGCTAATAACCAAGGTGGGGAATTGGTGATGATGGCTGCATCACAGCACATTCCAGTCTGCAGGAAGAGGGTGATGCAGTCCTGCCAGACCTCTTCGCTGATATCCCCTACACATTGCATGATTCAAGTAAGCTGTTTCTAAAAAGTGAATAAAGTGCTTTCTAGCAAGTTTGTCTCCAAGGGAAGCTTGTTGGCAGTTGGCTCAAGAAGTCTGATAACCTCAGACTGAAATAAGCTTAAAATACAGTCTGTTTCTGATGGCCTATCCCCGGAAGCAAGGTGGAAGATGTCTTGGTGACTTGTATGAAGTTATGCCCCAGCTGTCATCTGCTGTGATTTTATCAAGTTGCCTCTAGGGCAGGAGTGAGGTCACAAAGGCTCTGTGACCTTTTAAATAGTCATCATCCACAGCATCATAGATGACCTTTGGCAGTAGCTTCCTGAGGCTGTATGCCTAGCTAGTAAGATAATGGGATAAATTACACCTACTTGTTTCCTTGGGTCACCATGGGAAGAATGCCAACTTCCAATAGTGGGAAAACCTTGGAAATAGAACATTAGTGGGAAATAATTGAGTTGGAGGTTACATGTAAAGCAGGAACGGTAATGTTTACTGCAGCAACCAGTATCTAAGATCTTGGCTAATCTTGCTGAACTCTAGGTACAAGGTCAAAAAGTCCACAGGCTCATCAGTTCACAACTTATTTGGGGACGACCACAATATTGTCCTAACTCGTTTCCCACCTCCAGGCTCATTCACTCTAGAGTCATTCATTATCATCCAGTCATTCATCAAGTATTTATCAAGCACTCATTAGGTACCAAATACTTTTCTTTTTTTTTTTTTTTTTTTTTTTTTTTTTAATTTTTAAAATTTTTTTTTATTATGGGTAAAAATCAAAATTCTCACAATACATACAAACATTTGTAAAATGATATATAAATATATATGCATATATGTGTATTTGCTTACAAAAATGTTATTTATATATATATATATATATACATATATTTT